>DWQT01004930.1:0-10760 GCA_018244895.1 Myscelus amystis hages
TTAAATAAGCCAGGTTGTGTGTTTATCAAATCCAATTTTTTAAAGTTTTTGTTATAGCTGAGCATCATTTGATACATCTTAATCTAAATCTTATCATTATTGATTCTTCTTTTGTTGGCTTCACAACCAGATAATATAATGGAGAACTTTCTAGACGTGTACATTTTTCCCCGTATCTTTCTTCACCGTCTTTTTATTTATCAATAAAATAAAATAGTAATATACATTCTTATACATAAATACATACATATATCATTGATTTGTTTGGTTCAATCGTGCGTTAGCTGTTTATCCTAATGATAAGTAGATTCAATGTGAAGCCTTGGAATTGTAATGGAAATGTAGATCTATTCCCAAACGCATTATCCCATTATACTTCTAAACAATGGTTCGTTAAAGATAACGTGTTTGTATTATACAATGTTCAACATAGTTACCCGCTCCGGGCAATAACGTCCTTACACTGATTTCTACTGCGAAACAATTGTTTTATTATCATTAGAACTACAACATCAAATGTTATTGGGAAACAAATGTGTTTGGCCTGTTCTTTTGTCGGTTACCAATGTACTAGAATATATTTCTTCATTCTAGAAGCGACGATTTTAGTCCTCAAAAATCGCAACAGGTCTCTGTAGAATAGATAGTAAGCAATTAATTATCGAACTAACTTCTTCATTAAATATAGAATTCCTATAAACTAATAGTTTTAGTTACTTACTACTACTGATAAAAAGTTATTTAACTAACTCAAACTATTTTAAATAGTGTTATTTTAAATCAGGTAGGCAGCACCGGTTACAAGTGTGTTTATTTCTTTCGGTCTGTTTTATTGACTTTAAAGTCTGTCAGGGGTTATATTATAGCCACGGCACTAACTTGTCATGTCATGAAGTGTTCAAGAATTTGTTAGTATATAACAGTGGGTGTCAGATCAACAGTCGTAATGATTTCTGAACAAATAAATACAAATTGGTCCATTCCCGAACCATCACCTCGTTTATTCGCCGCCATCTTTTTCCATTATGTCCACGCACAGCGGACCGCGGCAGGTGTGAAATGTCGAAAGCATTTAAAAGTTAAGTTGCTTCTGTTTTAATCGAATTCCCGGCGAGCGAGGTTGTAGAACCACATATAAATGCAGATTGTATGGGCAGTAAGCCCAATACTACTCAATACGATCAACCTAAGATTGTTTACTCTTTCTCGCATGTAGAACAAGAATGGGAGAGCTGAGGTTTTTCCGGCGGCGCGGTATTTGCTAACTCAATAATAGGTGCCACAGATGGACGGACGCTTCCACGTTCATCGGATGTTTGAATATACGAGTGGCCATTGAAATTGGTGATTAATGGGAGTTCTGAAATAAATTGAATTTGGAACAATGTCAATGCTCTGATGGTTATTTAATGGCCGCTCTTTTTTATTCCATCGAAGTAGCCAAAAGGGCAGGGTATTTAGCGTCATAGGCATTTGTATTCAATTTAATATACAAACATTATTATCTGTATATTATATCGTTATACACGTGTGTGAGTTGAGAATATATGGACTTACTCGTACGTGTATCCGTAATTGTGTACTATATACGTACTATATTTTTTCAACTCTTGTATCACTATCATATTTTTTCAACTCTTGTATCGCTGGCTATCACTTCTCTTCTTCGCACTTCATACTCTTACTTCAGAGTGGTACATCAATATTCACTCATGTAGTTTTGTGTTTTTATTTACTTCAATACACATGTAAAGTACACATTTCCTTCGTTAAGAGACTATTTTATGCGCTGTCATTTGATCTCTAAAATATAAAAGAGAAAGAAACATTGGAGATCCTCTGTACCTTTTGTGTTATGTTAAATTGGTAATTCTTTCCCTTATCAACAGTGTTAATTATATTCAAAACTTAACACAACACAAACATTGTACGTACAATTAACAGTTGATGTGAACACATCTTGAACAAAGCTAGTGACAGTATAATTACATGTGTACAAAACATATAAATACGAAACTTGAGTGGGTGTAAGATGTAGATATTTGCAGTGCGGCTTCGTACCTGCTAATTGTTTGAGCGCGTGCGAATCGAGTGGAGTGAAGTAGGTTTATTAAGGAGAGCGGTAGGGTGCTTCAATGCCCGTTAATTGGCATACACTAGACACTACTGCCCGCGCTCACGTGTATATGTCATGTATTCAAGTGTAATTCTATTTTAGAACGGCACTTAAGATGTTGATTACATATTGCATTAATCAATTGTAACATTTACAGTCTTAAACAAAACGATAAAGTTTTTAGGCAACCCAGGGACCCAAAAGTTTTTCAAACATTTTTTAAATCATATTATGTATTGTATATTTAGCGTCGATATTTTTTCTACATAAAAAACCACATATTATACACTATTCATACGGGTGGTGTAGTAAACTTCTTTTAATATTTCAGCAAAGTATCATGTTGCGTAATTACTTATATTTGCCCCAGTTTTGAAGGCAAACAAAAGTAGTAAATTCACTTCTCTGTGACAAATCGAGTAATATGCGGAAAAAATAGTGCGCATGTTGGTAGGCCCAAGAGATACGGTTCAGGAGGTTCGATAAATTCCCGCCCCCGCCGCGAAATTTTCTGTGGACGCTAAAGTATTTGTCAAACATTCGGCGAATGATTAGCGCGGTAAAACGCTTTCAATTTGTACTAGGTACATTTGTACTAGGTCGATAGTTTCCGCTGTTTCAGACGTAGACTTTTTTCTCATAATGTTTGCTGTTATCCAAACGTTTCGCAGGCTGAACTGATTTTCGCGTAGTGAATAAATAGAATATGAATTTCAGCTCTTATATAAAACGTCCGTGTTTGTATCAGATTCCGATTACAGCTAGGTCGTCCCTGGAGTGATTAATGATATGGAAAGTTATTAAAATTGCAATACGGGTTCGCTAACATTTGCTTTGCCAAGATGTGTGATGTAAATTACGCATTGCCGTTTCACTCGCGTTCGGTGTGACAGGGCCTTAAAAAGGCAAGCGAGAAACGTCTCTAGGTGGAAATATATATGCTTCACCTATAATGTATTAGGGTTAATGGACTTGATGATAGCCGACTGTGGGCAACTGAAAGGATTAATTGAAATATAGCTTTTGATGTACGGATGCCTTGAAAAATTCACCTAAACGTTTAGCACCATTTTTATAATCTAACAATAACTTTTTTTCCTTATTGTATTCTCGGTATTCATATGTATATTCCGCATGCTATTTTTAGACTACTGAGCAGCCAAATCTGGAGGTGATAGGTGATATTAATGCTTTAAGTTATTCCATACAGAAGTTCGGATGCGGGAGATGTTTTTCAAAGTTGAAATCTTTTGACGAATACTTATTAAATATCAAAATGATGAATGATCGCGGTCATCCAGTATGTTTTATGTGAATAGCTATAATATAAGGTTCTTATAATTTGGTTTGCTGTTTTATTAATTGGAATCTTTTTATTTGAAAAAAATGCCGTCATTCGCTCTAGAGGGTTGCTGAATTTAAGAAAGTGTAATCAAAAATTAATTCATCAGGTATAAAAAATACAAATATTATTTAGCGATGTAATGTCTATTGGTTCTTATTAAACAATACATTTAGGTTGTAAATAAAGACTAAGATTGATTGTGTAATGTGTATTAAACGACGGAACTACTCGTCAACATTAAATTTGTCACCCATTAGCTGTCACCCAGTGGATTACATCCGGTTTTGTTTACATTGCTTGTATGTAATATTACACAACAAAATTCTAAGAGCCTCATATTGAGTTAAACATCTTTTAAATTTTATTGTACGACTTAATTAACTAGTGTTAATGTGTACACTAGGTAGTGGATAGTATAGTAAGTTTCATAGGGCTTTTATAACGCCGATAAGATTGGCCAATGTAGGCCGTAATTAAGGACATGGGACCCTTTAGTTTGGCTGTCCCTTAGTACGAAATATTTAAGGCAATTGAGCAAATTTGTGCCGTATTCATGGCCCTCTATTTAATTAGGAAAGGTTTGTTAACTTGCACATAATGTGTTTATGTAATAAAAGTATTGTTATATTAATAACAATAATTGGGACATTTCCACACACGGCAATCTGATAGGTTTGAAAATTTTACAACTTTAAATATTATGTCTAAATATAATAGTGAATGAAAGTTTCTCAGAAATCCTGCTTGCCTTTCAGTCGTAGAGAATCTTTACATAGTATAAAACAATGTATAAAAAAAATTCGCTTACAAAGTATATAACAAATTCGCTTCCTGTCCCTATGTATGCGTAGATCTTTAAAACTACGCAACGGCTTTGGATCTAGTTTTTTAACACGTGGATAGAGTGATTCAAGAGGAAGGTTTACATGTATACTTAACTAGATTTGGTCCGCGGCTTCGCACACGTTGTAATTCAGAATTTCTTAATGACAATAAATAAAAATGTAGAATATGAATTTAGATATACCAATGATAGCAGGAAATGTTCACGGTATAGGGAAAGTGGAATTCTTTTACTCCGAATTCAACGCGCGCGAAGCCGCGGGCCAATGCTATAATATTATTCTTTAAATCATGTCTGCCACTGCTCGCAATTAGCCTACCTGAAAACTGGCTTATGACCTTAACCTATCATGCTGAAAAGAGAACCATATCCAACATTTACACTGTAGTAGGGTTGTTAATAGTTTTAGCAAGCATTAATATCACAAACGTAACTACACATTTTAATATGCATTTTGCGATTTATAAACGGTTAATATTACACTGGAATTCCCTTTCGGCGGTGTATTTATTGACACGGATAACAAATATAAATGCTTATTAGGCTAGTTCGGTATTTATCGTGACGTTGTGGGAGTCGAATCGTGCGTTAAAAATACAATAACGCTTGAGAAGGGTTCGAAGTGACTTATTTAACGCCACTTGCCGCTTGTTTCCTTCGAGGTGACTGCCAAATGTATTTAATAGCTGTTTATTTAACGGTATTTATTTACTCGAAACAAGTTATTAGATGGTTTAATATTATTGTAGGAAGCTATCTTGACAGCAGCAGTAGCAGTAGCAGTAGCAGCAGCAGCAGCAGCAGCATAACCATCATGCCAGGTCCCTAACGGGGTAGGCAGAAAGAACAGAGTGCCAGATATCTCTGTCCTTACAAACCTGTCGTGCTTCATCCACATCCATCACAAACAACAAACACATGATTCAAAAACTTGGATAGAAGCCAGGAAGGAGATTTTGAAAGAGGTAAGACAAACTTGGGACTTAAAGACAGAAGACTTACATCAAACGGAAGAAAAAAGGGTATTAGTGTTAAAGATAAGATTACGACTATTAATACGAACGTGTCTACTAAAGATATAAATTATCGCCAGCTACCGCGAAGGCCGAGGCAGCCCGTCGACGCCGAACATCCGGTGATGGTTTTCCGATTCTATTAGCCGCAAAGCGGTGGAGGCTTGATTAACGGGGAGAGCAGCAAATGCCTACTCATAATCGAGTTGTCGATGAAGCACGAAAAACTAAATACATAGCCATAACGGAATCGACACAATCATGCTTTTTGATGATAATGAGTTTCAACACTCCCTTCAAGAACAAAATATTGGAGTTGCTCATAAGATATCAATAATGGTTATGACAAAAGATGTGTATGTGGATTACAATAGAATTATTTAAGGAAATTGTTGGCGAATATATTTTCGCCTGTCATCATTTTCAATTGAGGTCTATTGGGAAGCGTCTTTGATCTTTCATTATTTGTTTCATGGTTTAGTTTTCTTTTTTTTGTAGTAAATAGCAGTCAAGCAAGCAGGAATCGACAGTTAAGAAAACGATTTATAAAAAATATGTTTTGTAAGTAATTAAGATGATGCTAATGCTAAATATTACTGGAACTTATATATGGAAGAAGTGAACTTCAAAACGAAAACGATAGATTTACAATACGAATTCGATAGTCAGGCGTGTTCGCCTTTCTCTACCCTTTTTAATTGTTTATGTACGAAGCATCCCACACCAATATCGGTCTGGAGGTGAAATTGGATGAAGGCGGGCCTCAGTACATTCGAGATAATTTTTTCAGTCACTACCGACCGCGAGCTACCCTTATTACACCGGAAAATTGGTTCATATTGTGCGTGAAATTTTGACGGTGGGATGACAGCGAGCAACGCCGAATTAGAGTACAGGTAAGAATATTTCCAATGGGAATATTTGCGAATGTTTCAAAACATGGACTAAAATATTAGGGTTTTTAAATTACGAAGTATTGTCATCCATCAATGACTATATCCGTCATTGTAAACAATATGTTGTGTTACAGCTGCGATGAAAATACACTTTTTCAATTCGAAAGTGCTAATATATTCTACCAATTTGTATTAGTTACATAATATCCGTAAAAGAATATGCAAGTGGTTAGTGAAATCATTGCTGGGGAATTAGTAAAATTTGTAAAGACACAGAACTATGTAGTTTGGCTTCTTTAATGTAAAAATATACCTTTTGTTTTTTTCCGTATTTCTTTATTCTCAGGACGTACTAGTCTGAAAAACGCCTAAACTTGATGATTGGATGCTGAAAAAATGTGTATACGAGTATGAATCATTAAGTGTATTTATGTATAAATCTTATGAAGCGTTCGTATCTTCGAAGGTTGCTAATCGTAGTTGAGTTGTGATAGGGCTCGTTAAGCAGACGGTTCCGGTTGTTATCGTGGCAATCGTTAAGCCACGTCGGTGCCTTAAAAGGCGGTTTAAAAACATTCAATTCACGAACGAACCGTGCAATGTAGCACACGGGACACCAGGCCTTCTGTACCCGGTAGCCGTTTTCCTGTAACGAATTTGAATTTGTTGTAAATTTTTAATCCGCTAACTTTTGCAGGCATTTGCCATAGCACCACAGATGATACTGTGTTACTCCGATCGAGTTCGTTTAGGACAGTTTTAACGAAGCTGGAGTTTAATTGTTCGAATTCACAAGCAAACTTTTATATTGGAGTCAAGTAAGTCGGTAAGTCAGATTCTGACCATTTCACTAATGAAATAAAATTTGATCAAAATTCATCAATGATTTCAAATGTTGCTAACCACATTTATGTTACAGGCAATGTTAATTCGTTATATTTAGTCAATAGAACATTTGTATGGTGATAAATAATTATAAAATAAAATATGGTATTAAATACTAGTATTGACAACCATTAATAAAGATATTTCGCTGTGTGATATTTTTACAATGGTATACCTAATTATTTACCTTAAAGCTAACAGTAATTTCATGGGTTGCACTGCCAATTGAGTAAACAATCCCATGCTATTCTATAATTTGTCACAAATTTTGCAGAAAGGTAAAATGGAACGGGAAGAATACATTCAAATACATAAATGGCACAGGCCACGGCTTGTGTCTTGTCACGGACCAGTTTCATTCGCGAAAGGAACAAGGGTAAACGTGGTTACATTATTAAGTGGGTTTCTTACCTATGTCACATAAGAAGCACTAGGGATACGTACGAAAAAAACTAATACTAAAAAGGGGTATTCGTTGTAAATATTTAACAGAGCAAACAGGCAGGCGGACTTCATAGTAAAAGGTTATCGTCGCCTTCAAAGTTGGTAGCTAATGCGCTGCCGGTTTTGTGGAGAGAGAATTTCTAAATATATTCTTACATAGATAATTACGCACCGTGAAACATAAGAAATATGCTTACAACACAAATATTGGTCCTGGGTGGGAATCGAACCCACAACATCCTTTTCAGTGTCCAGAATGACTAAGCACTGGATTACTCGTTCAGTCATTATGTACTCGTATTCTCTAACAGGTTTGTCATACATTGGATATAGATTAGCATTTTTTATCAGCTACATTGTTGCTGTTTTTATAAACATAAATAACCATACAAACATGTTTTTTATCCGTTTCCCTATTCATATAAATACATTGAAGAGCTTTCCCTGTTCAGTGTAGTTGGTTTAAATGTAGACAATTTTTCGCTAACCTTTTTGTGAGAATTCCCGTGGGCGTAGCTATATTTCCGTGGGAGGCGGGCAATTTGTTGACATGTTTGACTGGAAAATACTCGTTTTATATTTAATTTCAAAGGTGATCTTATTAATTTATTTTACAGTTGACAGCTACAGTTACCGGCATTCGAACAAGTTATTTGATAATGTTGATATTTTCACAAGATTTATTTACCCCGTATTTCGGTTATGGCAATAGTTTTACTTCATATATCGGCTATCTCGTATTCAAATGTGTTTATTGAGAGAGAGTTAGCGGCGGTGGATCCCGTCAGTACCCTCGTCAGCTTGACGCTGTCAGTCTTGCAGTCAAGCATTTTACGAGGAGTATATAATGTGTTTTTATACCTTTAATTGACGTGGAACTTTAATTTAGCTAAGCGCTCACTTTCAAATACTGATTAGAGTCCTTTTTCCATTGTTGCATTTTTGTATACTAGTCTTCTTTCATAATGGGGAATTTAAGATATAGGTTACCATGCCTCAAACGTTTCAGAGCTTGCAGGTTTACTTATGATGCTATCCTTCAACGCTTTAGCCAATAATATCGAATGTTTTATTTATAAATCGTCGGTATTTGCAACGATACGATTACAATTTGACGCGATAGAGTATGATGTGGCATACAATGCAATACGATACATCATATGACTTGACGTGCTTCGCCTATGTTCATCACTCTCCTATCTTATTCTAACATCAGTTCTTAATATATGTTGTATTTAAAATTAGTATGTATATGTGTATGTGGTTATCTAGCCTAAAATAAATATACCATTCCAGCTGGACTAAAGGTCAAGTTGACAGTAGAATTGAACTTGAGTGTCTCCTCTCGGCACGTTCACTGAAAAATTTCTCACAAGTTCCATTTCCGCCACTTTGCCAGAACGACGATACAATGAAATCAATAACTTACAAGATACTTAATAAGTGCGCGCCGGGCTCTTGAAAATGCTGCTGGCATTTTGTTAAAAAGGTAAAAGGTTGAAAAGATGGTTAAGAAGGTTGAAAGCAATATTGTAGGAATTTTCAGTCTCGTTATGTTTTGCTGTTACACTGTTACATCCAACTGGAACATTATTTTCGGTTGGTTAAAATTTTTCTTCACTCTGAGTTAGTTTATATAAACCTAAGCGATACAATAAGCTTTTATTTCAATCTCAATATTTATATACAAATTTTCACTCCCTGATTTTACAATGTGGCACGTTCTTGCAAACTTGGTATTGCTTAGTTACAAAAAAACGTGATTTAAGAAAGGGGAAATACTTTTTATACTTGGGTGACGATACTGTCGAAGTTCGTACGCGACTTAGACCATTTATCATTAGGTTGCTCTAGCTATTTTATTTATGTGAAATATTACTGTAACGGCCTATCGAGCTTTCAGAACGAATCAGTTTCTGCACGATAAAGAGTAAACTATTTTGATATTAAGTCTCAAAAACATGGCGGGTGTAGTTTCCGCGATTCGTAGTATATTACTCAGTAATACACTTGGACAGATATTTACAGACGAATATTTATTTGCCCACGGCCGTCTATAAATATGTATCTTTGAAACAGAAGTTGGGTGAGAAAAAGGTAAGAATTTGTTTCATATATCGTAAATGTCAAACGTAATGCGAACGTAAAAGGGAACGTGAGTAATCTCCGCGGAATACAACTAGAACCCTATTTGTTTCAGCTCACATTATTTATGGCAGTCAGTGGTACTGATATTAAAGGTGCATGACGTAAACAAAATATAATGTGTACGAAACTAGTGTTTTACTTTGAACGTGTTTTTTTTTTTCAAATTCAAATTCAAATTGTTTTATTCATTATAAGGTACATACATACACTTAATGAAAGTCATGTCAGTTACATTAATTATGTATATGTCTTAGTACCTATGTAACTCCACAAGTGGATTCAACAGTGATTTGATTAAATGAAAAGAAAAATATTTGATATTGAAATCATAACACAATATTTATTTTGAAAACACTATTTAGCTTAATGTAAGTATTAATTATTGTTAATTGGTTTCTGAGAAATATGAATTTACTATCGTTTCAGGTCTGTATGTGCGTACATATACATATGACGTGTTTGTAAACATATAGAAAATATTTATTACATAAGTTTATAATTATTGGCTGATAGATTTCTTGTTGCTTGTATACATTTAGGTATAAGATCTTTTTCTTTCCAGGTTGGTTGGCCATAAAGAAGTAAGCTTTACGAAAAAGATTTCATAGGTAATTTTATAACGAAGCCTAATGTACTCAACTATTGCATGTTAAGAAAATAATAATAAATAATCCCAAAAGTGTTCGCCTGCAACGCTACTAAAGAGTGCAGCGTTAGATAAATCCTTATATCAACGGGTTTCCACTTGAAGTGCGCTGTAAGTCTAGCGGAATTGTGACGCTTGAAAAAATTATATGTTCCCGTTCTTAAATTTTGATTTCAATTTTACTTCTCATATAATGGTTTTGAGAAAACAATACAACTATCATTGTAGACGGCAAAACATCGTTATATATCTTACATTTTTCAATTCCTAAATCCACCTAGCCTTACTATATTAGTTAGAGCTAGCGACAACATGCAGAGTAATAGGGCTGCATTTTACCGTCCTAACAATAATGATTAATGCGCTGTAATAGCTGATCTAAAACGATTATAATGGCTAGATATTCACGATGCTCCTACAGTG
>DWQT01004931.1:0-10760 GCA_018244895.1 Myscelus amystis hages
GACTTTCATTAAGTGTATGTATGTACCTTATAATGAATAAAACAATTTGAATTTGAATATAATCTGAGAAAAGATTTGCGGCCAAGTACTGTTTTTACCTTCATTAAGCTTGTCACCTTCCTTCTTCTCCCAACTGACAATGGAGCCACTCTCCATGGTGGGGGACAGAGCGGGCAGGTTCACCTTGTTGTGTGAAGGGAGGTCCGAGTAATATCTCATCTGAGTATTCCATTGTGGGGTACATACAATCTTCTTGTTCGATGGTGATAATAATCTGACAATAATATAACAATAATCACTACATTTACAGCCATTGCCTGATTCTCACTACAAATGGCAATTTTAAATCCTTATATTAAAAAGTGAAGTGTTTTATAGTTACTTAGTAATTCACATCTTTTTACAGACTAAAGTGACAGAAAAAAAACAGTTTTAAGATGACAGTAAGTGAAGGGCAACACATGGGTTTAGTTAGAACATTTATCAGGATACATATTACATACAGAAAATTACAACCTCTATTTAATTTTACTTCGAATTAGGTTTAGAGGAGGGTATGTAAGACATAATGGGAAAAATATGAGATTATTATATGGTTGCCGGCTATCTCACATGTTTCGCGAATCGCGAATGACATTTCTCAAGGCAAATCGTTGACGTTTTGGTTATGCAATTCGCGCCGCAAACCTCACAATTTTGTGACAAATACAGGATATATTATTATTTATATTTCCTAAATCCTTTTAATATCAAGAGTTCTGATACATCGTAAGTGAAATGCTACAAGAAATATTTAACTAAATACAACTTACTTGTTAGAATGTTTCCTTCTAGCTAACTCTGTGGTTATACATCTCGTGACATTACAGCGGATAGCCTTTTTTAGACTCTCAGTTAATACCTGGTTTCGTACAAGAATCGTTCGCAACATGTCTGAAAATAATTTCACTATACCTAATCCGTCCAAATAATAAGGACGGTTTTATATAAAAACCGAAAGATCGACCTTTACAGATTTGTAGGTCGTTGAAATGGACGTTGTCTGTCGTTATTGACGATTGACTTGTGTCAACACAGTCAATTTTGACAGTGACAGTCAGCTTCTTTACTTAGACAGAGGTTGTCTAGACATCAAGCCTATTTTGGTCACAACCCCAATTTAACCAAATAGTATATAATATAAGTTCTCACATTGATGACAGTTAGAAAGTTGTTCACATATTAGGATATTAAAAATATTATAATTTATAATAATCTATTTCATACATTGTTATACCTATACGTGCCTGCATTAGCCTCCATCAGTTCAGCATTTTTTTAGTTAAATTATTTAATTGTCACTGTCAGTGTCGTTTCTCTTTTTCTGTCAACAGTTTTGTTAGGCAGGTTATTCTAAAATGGTGAGAAACTAATTTCATAATATATTGTCAATCATCGATAGTTTTTATGTGAAATATTATCAATAAGAGATTTTGTTGATAGACCTTCAGCGAGAAATGGATATTTTTATCAAGTTTTGCTCTGAAGATGTTTCTTACAGAAAGTTGTTTCCACTGACTGCTCATCCTTTTTCAGGCTAAGCGTACTAAAAAGGTTGGAATTACTGGCAAATATGGCACACGTTATGGTGCCTCACTGCGTAAAATGGTCAAGAAGATGGAAGTAACGCAACACGCAAAATACACTTGCTCTTTCTGTGGAAAGGTTAGTTTACTAACAGTACTATTTAATCAAATTGTTTGTGTAGATCGAATTTTGATACAATCCTTTTTCTGTGTAGGATGTTATCTTAATTATTCGTAGTTGTAGTTTCTTATTATTGTTCCATAAGTAAAATCTACTGCAAGGTATATTATATGGAATGAAAAATCTTGTTTTGACTGACAGCTTATACACTAAAGGATCATTGCGGATGAGATAAAATTTGTAGGTTGACCACTCACTGTTCAACACAAAGTCGACCAATTTAATAAAAATGGTGTACTTTTTAAATGTTAGATACTTTAGACACAATGGTAATAACACACATCATTATTATTTGTGGTCTAATTTATGTTAAATTTAAACCAATAACTTTCCCTATCAACGTCCATATATAAAAAATGATTATAAACATGATGTACAGAGCTATGATGTAGTGGGTAATTCAAGATGTAATCTTACATTACTTCAAATAAGGCTATTTTCTGCATGTTTCTAGTTCCTATAAACTACAGATTGAAAAGCCTTTAGATTTAGTGTTCATACTGACCGAAGTTGTGGGTTCCATTCCCACTTGGACACATTTGTATGACAAACATATCTGTTTATTCAGGCTGGTGTGAGAAAATTTATATAAGTATTAGTGTATTATGTTGTTTAGGCTATCGACAAACTGATTCGCAGTTTGGCAGGAATATAAAATGTAAATTATGTGTATTATGGGTAAATAAATAAATAAAAAAAGTACCAGTTGCCTGATCATTATATTACAGGTTCCGCCTCAATTGAAATCAGATGGCTGTCTGAGACTATCCTAAGATATGATTATTATTTATCATATTTTCAGGTTTATATCATAGTTGCATATAAAAACAATTATTATTTTGTCTTCAGGATGCCATGAAGCGTTCTTGCGTTGGTATTTGGTCATGCAAACGCTGCAAAAGGACTGTAGCTGGGGGTGCATGGGTATTCTCAACCACAGCAGCTTCATCATGCAGGTCTGCAGTCAGAAGGTTGCGTGAAGTCAAGTAAACATCTAGTGCTAAGAGAATAAACAAAACTAAAACTCATAACTTGTTTTTTTACATTAAGGGAAGTTGCCAATGAATATATACTAATGTCCTCTTACATACCATAAATTGACCTAACCAGCATTGTTATAATTTATAATTAATGACATTTTATTCATTTTCAATAAGTAGTAATAGCCATTCAAAACCAGTCAGTCAAAAACCAAGTGTTTATTATGTGCTGGTTATATGAACTTGTCTTTCAAATATTAAATTACCACATGCTTTTATCTGTTAAGATTTGTTCATATAAAATGGTGTGGATGTCCTGATCGATGTATGGGAAAGTTGCATAGCAACTGCAAATGTTGAAACCTTATCTATTTTGTAATCTGTCTTTGAAACTGGTGAAATGACATTCACATAACTTTTTGTATTATGTCTGTTCATGATAACACATCTTGTCATGTCTAACAGTCAAATATTTGAAGTTTATTCACAAACTATAAACATTTACTTTCCACATTTTAAATATCTTGTGAGGATGATAAAAAAAACTGCATTTTTATTTCACTTTTATTGAAATGTACAAAAGTACACTAAGACGTACTAAAAATATACTCCTTGATATGAAATGTATAGCACCAATATACAACGTTCAGGTTCATTTTAAACATGTATCTTGTATTTTAAATAAAAGAAATATATTGACAACATACATTATTTACATACACAATATAGAATTGAATGTCTTTTAATATAAATATGTAAAAATACATTCATAATTAAATAACACAGGCAACAATCCAAATTATATTTACACAAACATAATGACCAAAAAAGTTTACTTAAATTTGAGACTCATATAAGAAATTCGAATTTAAACTGAAATTTAGCTCTCAATTTTGTGACATCATTTTGATTTTTTATGTTTCAAACATTTTACAAGTATCAAACAATTTTAACATTATACCTTATTACAGTAGGTATTTAATGAATGGGATCTATGATAATATTTTAGCTTACCTTGAAGGTGTCAGGGAAGACCTGAAGAGGGCGAGACACAATACTACTGTATACAATAAGCTTACACCCGGTCAATAGCTTTTTATAGTAATAAATTATATCATATCATTTAATCCCCTAAATCACTATCTTTATCGCCTATAGCATACAGTATATGAAAAGCCACACCTAAAAATGCTGTACCAAGCAAATCACCCAGTGCTGTCAAATATGGAATGGCTGAGTTGTCTGGATCTATATCCAGTTTCCACATCCACACTACCATGTAATGACTTATAACTAATAATAGCAAAACTTGTAACAGTGCAGCACACATATAAATAAAAATAAAAATAGGTGTCACAGACGTATGACCAGCCTGTATTGCAGCTATTGTATAGATAAATATTAACTGGCTTGGTATTACCATGAGTAATAATAATTGACTTATTTTACCCAAGACAGAATCCTCACGTTGGCCAGTATGCAAAGTGGTTGATAGTCTCGAGGCATGCACTGCAACCATATTGCCTCCTATGCCGTTTATAATCAACTGAAAAACAGCTATACCTTTATAATTAGATACCGTATAGTCTAATATTAATCCTCCAACACTACTTATTACCATTGCAGAGACTACAGGAACCCAGCCTTCATCTAGGGCCTGTTTGGTAAAGTGATTTTTCCAAGCAACATAACCACATATTGGTACAAGCGCTACACCTATGATTACAATTAAAGAGGCTAAAGCTATTGTTGTGTCTATAGATCTGTATAACAGAGACGCTATGGATGATAAAAGGGCCAATGTTGTTAAATCTCCCAAACTGGCCGCTATTGGTGTGGCAATATTGTCAGGATTTATGTTCATCTTTTTAGATATCACAATAACACCAATCATAATTAGTCCTAGAACAAAACTTGCTAGTGACGCTGTAAGTACGCTGGATGCACATAGCAACATGGCATGGCCAATGGAAAACTGACCATCAGGTATCCAGCCCATTGCCACTGCTGCCATTGCAGCTAAAAAGCCCACTAAGACTGCCTGGCATTGAATGAGACACAGATTACCAATAACCAGAGTACCCAAATGTGTATCAAGATGTCCTAGGTGGGCATGAGTAGAGAGGCGCGATGCCAAAGTCATTTCCAAATTACCCTTCAATCCAAGCAGTGCCGGCACGAGGATATACACTTCAGATACATCCTTGAAGACATTCCAGTGTTGGACACGATCGAGCAGGATACTGGCAGCCACCATTCCATAGCCAGCGAGCAAAAATGAAATAAACATTTGCACTCCAGTGATCCACGAGTTTTCTTTCTCATTTTTTAAATTTACAGATTTGTTTTCGTTGGTAATAAGTTGACAGCTATCCGAGATCATTTCGTTCTCGCTAGTGTTCACTGAACCTCGTGTAGTTCTAGTATTATTATTCTTGCTGCGATTCATGATTACTAATTGCTGTATCAATTATAAATAATGACAAAACCACGTATGCACCGAAATAGTCATTATATTAATTTTATGTTATGAAATCACAAGAGTATTAGCAAGGTACGTCCGCAACTTGTTGGTCCAGCTCTTTATCAAATCAGTCTGATAAAGCAAGTTACCTATAAATAATTCAGCTGGGTATTCATCTAAAATAAACTTCCCCCCACGACCCCCACAGAAGTTAAAAAACATACATGACATTTTTAAATAGACAGTTGACAATGACATTCATAGACACTATTCATTAGATTACAAAAACTTCAGTAGAATACGAATCACGTACAATTGTTCATTAAAAATTTCTAAGTTACTTTACTTATAAACACATAATACAACATGATTATTTAAAAAGTGATGTGAATTATTCTCACTCATAAATTATATGCCATAGTTAACTCAAATAGTTATTTTATACAAAATATAGTTCTTATAATATTGTATGCTAAACAAAAAAATACAAAATTGATCGTGGGAATTGAAAATTACTTTTCGTGTTTAAATATACAAGGAGCTAAAAGATAATTGACTGCAAATCTTTTTAATATAGCAGTCTGTTACATTTGCAGTGACAACCTGACACCGTAATGTGTATCCGAACTAAGAGGACACGGCACTCGAGATATAGAAAGTTTGACGTATATACGTGCGTATACGTTTAGAGATTGTCGACCGCTTCCCTTTATTCTTGAAATAAAATCGAATAGTTCAATAAATAACGAACTAAAAACTAAGCGTGTATCTTGTAAGTGTTAATATTTTATCAGTGATTTTTCGTAGCTTGTTTTAAATGGAATATTTTGTAAAACTAGTACAATTAACACAATTTACATCCGGAAACCTACTTTGAAGAGATACATTCAACTTTTATTATAATATTTATTTTATGTTTTTATACACAAATATCTTTGATATCGCTTGAAGGAAAGGTTACTGTTCAATATATTCACAATTAGCCACTATTTTTGAGCTATGTTCTTGCTTGCAGGTCGACAACAGTTGGGCGCGCGTTGCATTGACATGTGGCAGTGAAATAAAGTTGGTTTTACAGTAGATTAATCACAAAATGTTCAGAAGTAAAATTAGAATACACACTTGTCGTATAATCTTACTCACATCCCTCGTCTGGTTGTTAGTGGACGTCGTTATTTTGGCACTATATTCAGACTGTTTCGGCGATGGTTGGGAGTGTAAGAAAACAAATAGTGAGACTTTTAAAGTAAGTATGCTATTGTACATAAAGTCAATCACCTACATCTAAAATAACTTTGTTGTTTCTTAGTCATCTAAGTTATAAATATGTAATACAAGTGTTTGACAATCCAGTTAAGCTTTTGCTTGTATGTAGATGTAGAAAGGTTTTTAAAGAATTTTCAAGGTGTGGAATTGGCATGTATGTATGTTGTTGATAGATGTAAGTATTTAATATATGAAGTAGATAAATTCTTTATGGCCTTTTAAATTTACTACTTTGTGTATTTTTGATTGTAAAAACAGGTAGAAGAGGTAAGGGGTAAAAAAGCAGCAATTGCTGCGGCATTGCAACAAAAAATTGATGATGGCGACACTAACATAGAAGACAGTGAGTTAGCCGTAGAGTTAGGGGAAGATGGCCTCATATTGTCTCCATACCCTAGATCAAAGCTTAAGAGGTGGGCAATTGCACCATTCGTGAAACCTGAAGGAGAATTGCCAGGAGAATTGGGTAAGTTATTACAATCAATATGTTATTAAATTAAATTTGTTACACCCTTCATCTGGCGGTACAATATATAATAAATTTTGTGAATGTGACTAAGAAATGAGGTATTTATATAATTGTATATGTCTTAGTCAAATCCAGTAGTGAAAATAATGTTTCTTAAACATTATCTATGTTACACTAGTAAAGATGTTTATCAGTGACATGATTATTGAGTGTTCCAAAGTTGTTATTATATTTTCATGAAGTATGAACAGTTAAGTATATCGGTTAGTTTATGACTATATTTACCACTTGTGGCAAAGTGTGTAATCTCTCTGTCATAAGTCTTGTTAAACAATTAAGTGTAATTAGTGAATCATCTGTATAATTTACTCTTTGTTAAGACAGTGAACTGACTTTCAGTTGGAATGATAAATGCGGCCAAGATGTCAGTTGCTTTATATTTATTGATTGTATAAACTCAGAATTGTATTGCTTAGTTCATATTGTTTTTATTACCTATTAGTCATCCAAGTAATATTAATATTTCTATCATGCTGTAGAGAATATATTTGATTCACTAACTGTTTTATAGTTGTCTTTTCAAATAAATTGGTAATGGGTATGTCTGTGTATAACATGCTCTAGATTCAGATTGGGACACATGTAAGTCAACGGCAATTTGATCTGTGCAGCTTTAAAACATGCTTTGACTAAATATATGCAAGTTTCAAGATATTATCGGATAATATTTCTATCATTTGGAGAAAATCATTGCATCAAATAAGACATCAAAAAACTTGTTTAAACATCTTTATATTCATATAATGTTGTAGATCATTAGATAAACCTGTTTTCACTATTTCAGGTAAAGCTGTAAACATTCCAATAGAACAGGAGAAATTGATGTTGGACAAATTCCAAGAAAATCAGTTCAATTTACTCGCAAGTGATATGATCTCAGTGAATAGATCTCTTACCGATGTTAGATTTGAAAAGTATGTAAAACAATATATTTACATTCTTTTAAATATGTCCCCGGAGGATATCAAATAATCATGGCAATTTAAAATTCAGGATTACGAAACTCGTATTTATGCATATGACAAATGACTAACAAACTCACAAACTGACATATTTTTAATGAAATGCCAATGTAATGTTCTTTTAATAACTCATAGATTGCAGTGATTTGGTAATGAGACTTATCCATTAGGTACTACTATCTGTCTCTGATTTCTAATATCGCTAACAATTAAACATAGGCTACTGATTAAATTCTAACGTTATCTAATTTAAACGTAATTAATAGTAATTGCAAAATAATGTTGATTTTATGATAAGAAATAGTTAATGTACAGATAGTGTAAAAAGTCAAGGCCTTAAGTATTTTTTTTGTATGGAAAATAACATTATAATATTATAGAATTATAGTTTTGTGAATGATACCCACAAGCCTGACTTGAAGAGGTAGAGGTGGTCTTAGTATTGTGATCATTTTATTGTCAAAATCGTTTAAAATTATTTAAAAAAAAATATAATTCTATGGCCATACAAGAGTCCATACAGTCCTTTTGAAAATATTGCAATTATGACCCTTTTTACTCCATCATTTTTCACTTAGATCTGATCTTCTATAGAGAAACATTAGTACACTGATTAAGTTGATATTTAAAATCTTGGTTAATTAACTCTTGTTTCTGTTATTTCTGAAATGTTACGTTATATTCTCAACAATTACATAACACATTTATTTACTTGTTCTTGGATGGCATTATAAATGCGCTAAGTCTTTTAAATCACACACGGCAGCTCGAGTTTCGAACCCTTGACTTGGGTCCATAATCTGATCTATTAGGCTATCACTGCACAGTGCATAAATTCAGCATTAAGGGCACTGATATGTTGTGTGTTGATTTATACGTTTTGCACATTGCAATAGGTGCAAAGACAAGCGCTATCCGGAGCTGCTGCCGACCACGAGTGTGGTGATAGTGTTCCACAACGAGGCGTGGACGACGCTCATTCGAACTATTTGGAGCACGATTAATCGATCACCGAGACCTCTGCTGAAGGAGATCATACTTGTTGACGATGCCAGTGAAAAGGGTAAGCCTAATTTCCATCTCAACACATATGACACTACTCTTAGTAGATTATAAAATGCTACTTAGTATGTACATAACTAACATGAATATAATATGTACGTAAGATAGCTCCGAAGCATTTCAGATTTACACCGATTTCTTGGGTACGTTTAAAGTGCAGCTTCCTCACGATGCTTTCCTTGACAGTTATAATAAATTTTAAAAATTTAAACTAACGTAACAAATCAGAGGTGTCCGCTAGGATTTGAACCTAGAACCTATGAACCGGAAGACTGTATTTCAAATCACTAGACTGTCACCGGTTTAATAGTTCATTGTGTGTTATATGAAAGAGAATGTTTGTTAGTAGGTACATCGGTGACAGTTCGTTAACTCTAAATGTAGGTGACAGACTGAGTGCGTATTTTGATGGTACAGAACATCTGGGCAAGAAATTGGAGGATTACATAAAGACGCTCCCGGTCCCGACGCACCTTTTCCGCACTGAGAACCGTTCGGGTCTCATCCGGGCGCGCCTGCTCGGCGCCAAGCACGTCCAGGGTGACGTCATCACCTTCCTGGACGCGCACTGCGAATGCACAGGTATTCGGATTTGCATATACAGTCTCGTAATAAAGAACATTTTTCCTTGTGACGAACTCATTTTGTTACAAGCGTAAAATATGTGCTAGTAGTTTTATTGTATTTTTATAATCAATTCTCACTCAATATACTTGTGTACTTATCGCGGAACTACTACTTCCTATTAATTGTATTATTGCAGAAATAAGAATATTTGTCTGATACTTCTCCACGCAATTTTTGAGTGCAGTGAATATGAATTTTACTAGCTTCAGGTACTATACAGGGCTAGTTTAAAAAAATTAAAACGTGAATTTTAATAGTTTCAGTCTACCCAGAGGTACTAAGTATTATTTTCAAACATCCCTCTTTATACAAAATTTTACATTTCTAACTTCCTAAATGATGAAGTTGCAAACAAAGTGTTATGACATGAATTCAGAAACGCGTGGCAATACAAAAAATATTTAAGAAGGAGAAACTTGATAAAAAATTACCTATGCATTTGCTTTTTCAGAATACCGGAACGTCAAATCTAATTCTTTATCCCTTCACATTATAAGGAAAAAAGACATTAATATGCATAAAGTACCACGATTTTAGTCTCTGCGACGTTGGCTGTGGATTGTTAGTCAATCAGCCAGTTTATTTTACTTTTATCTTTTCATAATATTGCTATATGGACGGTCCATAAGATTGCAGAAGCTACTGAAGTCTCTCAAGAATGTTACGTAGTTCACTCAAATTATCATACCCTTGACCCCCCAAATGTGTATTCGCGTTTGCCTTTCACTCACAGGCTTAGTTGATATTTTGTTGCCGGACATATCTGCTGTAACATTCAATAATAACTATTTTGCCCGTTCCGAAGACCGGAGATACTTTAATTATGTTAGTATCTAGCTTTGGCCCGCGGCTTCGCCCGCGTTTAATTCGGAGTAAAACAATTCCTCTTTCCCTATACCGTGAAATTTTCTGCTATCCATGAAATATTTAAAAAAAGACAAAAAGATAAAAGACTTTTATTTTGCACAAATATGGGTACATTAGAGGATGTTAAAAAGTTATTAGTTCAATCCATATTTTGCCTTTTGCCTTTTAGTATAGCCTATAGCCTTCCTCGATAAATGAGCTATCTAACACTGAAAGAATTATTCAAATCGGACCAATATTTCCTGAGATTAGCGCGT
>DWQT01004932.1:0-10759 GCA_018244895.1 Myscelus amystis hages
GGTTGATGCGACAATAAATATTGTGTCGCAATAAATTTACCAATTACAGACACTCGTGTTCACACAGAGACATTTGGATGTATACACTGAGTGTACGGTGTATAGTGTCGTAGTCTGAACCGTCCTTAAAACAACGTAATGCTAGATACCTACTGCTTGTTTGATATTTGGCGCGAATTTTTGATCGAAGATTGCAAATTCTTCCATTTCAATTCTTTAAAAACTGAAGCTTTATTATAATAATGAATTTCTAACGTAACCATTGCACGCAGTATATTTTGATTATTTTGGTATTGTTTATAGTTTGCGTTGTTGGCTGTGCGCGTGGACAGCTAATTTGGGCGTCGCGGGGTCGTGACCCGACGCCCTCCAGCCGTTAATAATTCCATTGCATATGCGCCTTGTTCACGGAACGGGCGAGCATTTACGCGTAGTTTAAGTAATGAATAGGTACTTTGAATTGGCATAGAAATATCTACCTACCTATAACTTAGGCGCCTAGTCTTTGTATAAGTCTTAGACTTTGTACGTAACATTTAATTCACAGATACATTTCAATTTTTAAATGAAATTTCATTAGATAAATAAAACGAATTAAAGGATAACCACTAGTGGAGATTTTTGAAAGGCGCTTGACATCTCAGAAATTACTGATTATTTATCTATAATGACATTGAAGAACGACCGCTTTGGTGTCGCCTAAAAATGCTATGGAGACCGTTTGACAAGTGTAAGTACCTATGTTCGACTTTTCGAATATTCCTCGAAATTCTTTTCGACAAGAAAAAGTAAATACATAATATATACCCTACTCATTTCTGTAGTTGTATATTATGATCTATAAAACATGTTTCATATATTTTTATAATATGCCATGACATGTCGTCTGCGACTTAGCACTTGGCAGCGCGTTTTGTCTCTGGTCTAATTCGGGCGACGCGAGGTCGTGACCCGCCGCCCTGCGTCCATCTGACACGGAATAACGACATCCATATCGAATTGAATCCGAACATTTCTTAACATTTACTACGTCTGCTCGTTTAAACTTCCAAACGTATAAACACGCAACGGACGTAATATTGAACTGTGACGTCACACGATTAAGGTTGGGAACGGCAGTTAAATAAACATCAAACGCAGTAAAGTTAGGTTTGCAAGTGATCAGCAGTAATTTACTGAGTTCACTTGCTGATGACAAAACCTACATTACTCGACTAATAAATGTTTCTCTTAACATGCACTGCGCACGCAAGCGCGACGGATAGCTATGCCTGATTTACATTAGCCAGCAGTCCACATACTAATCGACGACTTTTTTTACTTTCAACCCCTATTTTATTCCAAAATTCCTTTCTCCGTGATCACTTGCGCTGTATATAGAAACTATCTGCAAAATATCAGGATCCTAGATTCAACGGTAGTCGGCAGTGCGTTGATATGTGGGTCAGTCAGTCACCTCACTGTTACGTTCAAAAACCGAAAAGCTGAACTTTTCGAAAAAAAAGAGCTTTGAAAAAACAATGCGCTGTGAAGACTTTAAAAACTACGCATCGTGAAATTCGTGTATTAGTTCATTATGCATAGTAGCAAAGTAGCAATGATCATTTTTTTTTTCAATTTTCGTTTTATTGCTCAATTACACATGCAATGATAGGAAATGTATTGCAATTAAATGAAATATTAACAACAATATGAAAGAAAAAAGTTAATTTCTTTTATTTATGTATTCATTCAAGTCACTAACATCTTTACATGTAATTACAACGTGCTCGTTCAGTTACAATTATTTCTAATCCCTGTATGTATAAATAAATAAAAGATAAAGATAAGATCCTGTAAAATTCAAATTTATCGACAGTGAATTCCTAGTTCTGTTTCCTGTTTACGCATTACGGAAATATTTTCTGTTCCCTTTCCACAGTATGCTCAGAAACAACAAACTATTTGTATATACTAGTACATCGATGTCGGTCGTTTCGATAGTTGTTTGGGCGTGTTTGGCGTGGTTCCACGGCTGGGCGGATATTTCAGGAGGCCCGGGACGAGGCCGTGACCTCCCACCTTCCCTCTTGGATGACGTAGCTGTGGAAAAATTGCCAACAGACAGAACGCCTTATGGGTCACTTATTGGTATTTTTGTCAACGAAGTGAAGTCTTAACAATGATGGTAAGATGTAGGTACCAAAGTTTAATATCATTACCAATGCCTTTACAGATGCAATTGCCCAGCGGATGAACATTTTTTGCAAGGGCAGTAAAAGTGTTTTGTGTATCAAGTCTTTGATTCCTAGCTTTCAGTTTTCATTTGGAGAGTTCTATCTTTTGAAAAATAATTACACACACGAGAAGTGCAACCACATTACCTGTACTTTAAGCACTAGTAAGTAAATAATCAAAAATAAACGAAATGTCTGTTCTTTCTAGAAATGTCTAGTTGAATTTAAGTATATGTTTAAAACGCCTAAACCTTAATAAAAGGTATCCTATACAATTACAGGTTCTTATTTTAGATTCTTTCTTATTTTCCATCACACGTACACATAGATATCGAACTAAAATTATATGTACGAGTACATATATAATAAATTGCATTTGACAAACAACACGTGTTCGTTGTGACGTAATATATTGACGTCATTGCACTGCACTTAGTGATTGATATGTACCTACTTGTTAGTAATATTGCAAATGAAACATTAAATATAGTAACTCCGGCGACGATTGTATATTTGCAGTCTTCAGCAATCAAGGAATATGGATTATTTGAGCAGTTCTTTTCATATAAGAAAACTAATTCGATTCTTCTATGTTACTACGTCATACCAAAGCGGCTAGGTAAGATATCAATCAAGATTTAATAATACAAACCAATGGTACCCCCATTAATGGAAGTGTTTTCTTTGTGAATCGTAAGACATGTTTTGGTAAACCAGCCATTGCTAATGTTTCTCCTATTTTCAATCATGTAATCATATGTGTTATTGATTTCATAACAGCTTATGTGACCTGCGACAATGTGCTTTTGTGAAGAACAATTGAATTATTGTTCACCCACACCGTACGTGTGAGCCAATCAAAAGTGCTAAGTCTTTATTAAGTGTGCTACGTTTTCCAGTGTAACTAAAATCGGCATCGACTTAAATGGAAATCAATACGGTGCGTAACGCATTTTGGTTATTAAAGTAATCATATCGCATTGAAGTATTCAATTTTGAACGGATTTTACTTATATTGTGTTACAATTTTCAGATCCTCCAAATTCAAATATTCAGCTTCGCGCTCCGCTATGCTAGAACACAATATATATATCAAGAAAACTACGACATGTACCAAAGCCAACCTGTGTACTATCCGTCGCATTATAAAACAAATTACGAGGATTACTATGAATATATGGATGATTTTAACGAGTGCACATGTTCATGCAACACATGCGCTGGTCTCCAGCCTTGTTGCAAAAGCACATGTGTCAATTGTACTCCACCACAGACCAATGTAATGTTTATACCGTACATGTACCCTATCATTGTAAATGATATAACGAATACTACAAATAATAACGATAAGGAAACAACAACAGCAGCAACAGAAACAACAACAGTTGTAACCAAAACGACACCAACCACTGAACCAGTAACAAAATCAACACTTCCAGAATCGACAACAGAAACTCAGCATTCAGTTACGGAAGCTACAGTTACGACACCAAGTATACAGCGCCATCAAGTTATTGATACCAAAGACAAATTCGTATTGACATCATTGAGACGCACTAAGAGCAGTTGGTACCCTAAATACGGAATTGTACCCATTCCTGATCAATTAGCAGAAAAAATACTGTTGCGGCTACGGGACGTGAAACTACTACATCCAACTCATAACAATATTAGACCGTTAGATATACGTAGAAAATCTACAAATCTCTTCTCTTGAACCAATATACGAAGTGGCTTTGTGTGTTTAGAAACACACTGAATTTCAGTAACCGTGGGTTTCCAACCGAACGCTGAATGTGACTTTTTTCGTTAGAAAGGCAATTCCTACCTACCATTTCTTTTTTTTACGTGTTTAAATTTTAGTCTGTTTTTATACATTGTTCTTATTAAGTATAGTAAGCTTTGGGGAAATTTTCCTTCTCTTTATTATTTCCCCTCAATATAACCGTTGGATGTGAAATTGTTTCCTGTTTTACTGTTCTTGTTACATATTTTATTGTTTTCCCGCAAAAATCGATATAACATAAAATGCAGTAACTCGAATTGGTTATTATAGATGCATATTACGTTCAAAGCTTGTGAGTTGCGGAAGAACTAGTTTATTATATTTACGAACATTTTGCTTTTACGTAATATAAGAGTGACCGCCGTCCTCAGATGTTTATATGATATTGAAATGGTGCGTATTAAATTGAACAAACATTAATAAGTGTACAATATACGCTAGAAATTGAAATTCAATAATCGCAAGTATTCTTTTCAGATTTTACACCTATTTATTTGCTTGTTTCTCCACGGCGCTGTCTCACTATATGACTACAAGTTTCAAAATGGGTACATCCAACAGCCCGATCGAGCTGTGTATTATCAGCAATACGATGATGACGATTATATATGGAAGCAGAAGAAAGGTCTTTGGCCTGGAGTTGTAAAAAAGAACTATCCAAAATGGGTAAAATTCCCCTACTATGCCGATTCTAACGATGTACAATATATCACAGATGGAAATTGCCAATGTTCATGCGAACTGTGTGGGAACGTCGAATCATGCTGCGTATCGTATTGTACCAACTGCAAGCAAGAAGCTAATCAACTTTTAATACCCTATCCCGTGCCTTTAATTATCCATGTAACAAGTACTAAGGCCAACACTACGTCTGTAGCCACCACTGTCGCTACTTCACCATCCATAACATCACCTATAGCCACTACCTCATCCACAACAGCAACTGTTGCTACCACAACTAGCGCAACAACAACTGTCGCGACTACTGTAACTTCTTCAATACCATTTATTGCTCCAATTGTTACAAATACAGTTAACAACCGTCAAATAACATGCCCGTACGAAACCACAGAATGTTACATTTCTAATAGTGTTCATCGAAGGAATGATATGGATTCGTTCGAAGACAAACTAAAGAGAGTTCAACATGCTGACATATTAAGACCTACCTTGCCTGGTTGGAATATTAAAGCTAAAACTTCGGATACGTACGCAGTACCTAAATATGGCCTTGTAGCCATTCCAAAAGACTTAGCTGTGAATTTAATGGAAAATCATAAAGAACTGCCTATGCTCTAAAACAACCAGTATCTATTTCCTCTGTTTGACTTAACAATGTTAAATACCGTCACTTATAATAGTAATTTTGTTAAAGAACCTGTGGTTGTTGTATTTTAATTAAATTTATGGTAGCTGCAACACTATTCCCACGGTACATTTGACCACCGCTAGACATTGATATTTACTTGTATATAAACGCACCTACAAAGATCGTTTAAACCTTACGATATTCGTCTAATAAATATATCTTCTCTAAATATGATATTATAGTTAATTGTGATGCGGTGTGTGCGATGTGATAAATAAGTTTGTCTTAAAATAAATATGTGTTTGACCAGACAGTTATTTATAATTGCAAATGGTAAATGTAATTAGAAATCAAACTGAACGACTTCGATAACTTTAAGGTTAAAATTGTTTATATACATTGGCGTAATAAACAAAGTGGAAACGTAGGTGTGTGTAGTGTACATTATATGCACATTGTATCGAAAGGTGCGCACAGATTCAATTCAGTGTCCTTCTTACGTTAACTGAGCACGTTCAAGCCGCCACACGTTTCGCGGCGAACTTTTCATCACTGAAACCACGCACTTCGAACATATCCATTTCCTTTTTCACTGACACCAGGTCACACGGCTCTGTTCGCATCGATCGGGAACGTTACATTTGACATTTATCGATGGACCGTTTATTAATTAATCGATTTAACATAAATTATCCGGCGGACAATAGCGGCGGCTCGCCGAGCGCGGCATGACCTTTCAGAAGGCGGCGCGACTGCGCGCAAGTCGCGCGGGGTCACATCGGATGTATTTTTAGAGTTTAAAGTTCGAAATACGACGGTTATTCACGCATGTGACCGCTGAAGCGTCTTTGGCGCTTCCGCTCGATACCGTCTTGTGTGCGAGCGGCGCTTTCCCTTATGAGAATTTTGTACTGAAAACAATGGTCCTTCCAGCGATCTCGCCGGTTACAGCTATATGATTTTCAATGTCATATGTACTTAATTGAAAAGATCGAATTGCATTGAAATACAATAATTGGTCTTTTTAGAATACAAATAAGGTCTGGAACTATCTATAGTAACTACTCTCAACTGTTGGGTTGGACGTTGTGATAGCAAGAAATAGAAAAGAAGAAGAAGAATATTGGGTGCAGGACTTTCTAACTACTCATTCTCATTTTCTCATCAGTCTTTCTCATTTTCATACTATCTCTATTGTGGTATGTCTAGACGCATATTAAATATAGCTGATTTTGAGGTCAAGATCGCATTCATATAATGAACCAAATGTGTCATTTGAAGCCGTTTTGCTTTATAATTTTGCGTTGACGCTGTAAAATGAAATTGTGATGTCATTGGTCAATGAACTGTCTCATTATATGTAAAATGTAGAGAGAATAGTCGGATAGATCGTTGCAGAAGTTGTCTCAAATGTATCCTAGATTAAATTAATGTTATACTTTATGCTTTTTTTATATTTCTTTTTAGTTGTAAGCATAATTATATTATTTGCCGATAAACTTTGGTTCGAAAGAAGAGTGGACAGAAAACCCGCCTATCACGCTGTCTTGTTGTACCATGTGGGATTAAGTCCTATTTTACTCAAACTGAATTTTATTAAAGAAGTATGTTTAATTTTTATTTTTAATTTAAACTTTAAATACATCTTTTTGATGAGATTGAACGTAAATATTGTTACTGTATATAATTCTTATCACCAATTCGGAGAAATCAATATTACTTCTTGCAACAGAAAACTCAATTGCGCAGATAGCGGTCGGCTACGGCCTCTGAAGAACTCAGTTCTCGTAAACGTGTCTGCTATTTGACGTATAGAGATGTAACGATTCCTTCAATACCCGGACTAATCAGGGGGTAGCAATAGACCCCATCCACCCCTTGTACTAGTGCAAACAATCTCGCAGCAAAGTCGTCCTATCTTTAGTTGATGCACCAACATTATGGGCACTTTACTAAAGAGGTAACCATGCCAACCACTCTAAGAATGGCCAGCTTGTAGATACAATATAAATAGTGACGCCCACATTAGAACGCCTTAAAAATCCATCCGCAATAACCCTATTCTATAAAATTATTTGCGCGAGAAAACTATAAAAATTAGTCACTTTTCTTAACTGAATATAATGCTTTATTAGTAAATACTCTGAAGACTGAAGGTATTATAGATACATAAATAATTTATTAAGAATGTGAACTAATCGACTAATTAATTATTCATTAACCAACATTTTGTTAAGGCTATCGATCGAACTGTATAGAAGTCGATGCACTGCAACGCTATCTATCGGCGACTTACAACAAAGCACACGTAAATATTTTTCAGGAGAATGTTATTCATGATAGGCCAAATTGTATGATAAAGCTGTTTATAATCTCGGATACACCGACATCCATATATATTTACATATAGATAATGAATAGGGAAACTTGTTTTCATTACAATAGCATGTACTGTACTCCTTAAACATTTAATCCGCAATGTCGCAGTGGACATGTTTCTAAGTTTACATCAACAGAAAATATTCGTATATGATACGAGGACATATATCGTAAGCTATATGTAAATTATGAAACAGTCTCTCGGTTAATTATGTGATATTACAGTATTTACATTTTTGTACTGAAATTAGCTTAAGTTTTGTCTTAGGTATAAGTGAAATTTTGTAATTTCCTAAGACAATAAAGAATGTTTAAACCGATATTATTGACGTTTAATTTTACATTTCGTATACTTTGGTTACTAACCAAATATAATGTCATATTAGATATTAGATAAAACTTAATGATTTACTGTATTCTGACAATAAAAATATTTCATTACATTCATTCCGAATTTAGTGTTTAATAATATATACTAGTCATTGATTCCGCCGTCTCAGTGATAAACTAGTCTATTTGTAGACTAAACAATATCTTTTTATATCGCCGTAAATTGGGCATGATGATATGAAGAAAGAAGCTTTGACTTAACAGCCGTGAACGGATTGAATAGCAAAAGTGTGATTTAAATTTTGCTAAGCACTAATCAATTTATATAAGGGCCGAGACAAAATACCTTTGACGGCGGAGAATACTGTAAACCCCACAAGATGGCGCTATCAGTTCAATTATTAAAGGTTAATAAAACGAATAGGAAAGATAGTTCAAAAGGAAAACACAAGAAAAACACGTACATACTATCAATAATAACTATATTTCTTAAAAATACAAAGTACACAGCCTTTTTTGACATAAATTTGATATAACCGCTGTACGAGCCAGCTGTCACCGAGGTCATTGGCCTCGCTCGAATAATTAGCCTAAAATTAAAACTAACTAAATTTTCCTACAAAAAAGTCACAAATCGTATAAAATACGCTGTAATTACGTACTTATAGAATACAAAGCTGTATTAAATGTATTCATTACAAAATTCATTATATAAATGTATTTTTTATATTAATTAAAAGCGGAAGCGTAAGACAATTACAATATTATTATGATATAAAAGAATAATCCATATTTTTTTTCTCGAATCACACAAACACAGGACTAAGTCCTGTAATACTTATATCATTTGTACTCAGAGTACCATCACAAAGTCCTTTTTAAATGCACAATCGATTTAACGCCTTACACACTAACAAAGTGGGTTCAAATTTAATCGACAAAAGGAACTATTAAATTCAATTGGACAATAAATCTAAATGTCATTAATATTTTTACTATTCAATTTCAATAGGACCTGAATCCTATCAGAGGTCATAAAGAACCCACCGTCACCTGATACCAAACTAAGAAGACACTGCGTCATTGTCAACAGAGAGCCGATAAACTACATACATTACAAAACACATTTATATATTTCACACCTACAGCAAACACATGGGAAACCGAACCCAAACCCCGGCCCAACGGTAAGGTTTACCGGCCACTGGACACATCGGCCAGGTCTCAGTCACAGACCCTTAGTAGAAATAGGGACGCCTTAATGTGGACTGCTAGTGCTGAGTATTAGTTTGTCATCGGTGGCTATATCACTTGGTCTGCAGCGCGAGCGAGTCGATCAGCTCCTGGAAGTCGGTGACGTACCACGCGGCCTTCTTCTTCACCTCCTCGCGCACCACGTTGCCGCCGAAACCTGCAACAAAATCATACAATCACCGTCAATAACAATAATAGCAACTGTGACAAACCCATACACGGCTATCTGATTTGAGTTAATGTAATTAAATACCTGTTTAATGGTACTCATATTAGTTATAAAAATAGCCTAAGGCACTCGTTAAAATATCAGCTATCTGCCAGTGAAAGTACCATTAAAATCGGTATAATCGTTTTAAGTAACCGGAAGAAACCTATATACAAATACATAAAACTCACATTAATGTTGCGAGTAGCATTGGAGCTAAAAAACCAATTCGTTATGGCATTTCAAACTTTAAGGTGGTTTTAATCCGTGTCATTTCAGAACTTTGTGCACCTTATGTATAGTACAGTGTGTATGATATGTATAGTTTGTATAGTGTGTACAGTACGTACAGTACGTATACTACGTATAGTATGTATTGTAAGAATAGTATGTACAATATGTACAGTGTGTACCCATAGCATGTATAGTAGGTAGTAGGGCATACCTATGAAGGCGTCAGCGGGCGGGCTGGCCTCCGCGTCTGTGGCGCCGTCGCCCACCATGACCAGTCGCTGGTAGCCGTGCTGCTCCTTCAGCCGCCGGATCACCAGCCCCTTGCCGCCCGACCGCGACGTCGGCTCGTTCTCGTCAAAGCCGGCGTATTCCCCTGAAACAATGACACAGAACCCTAAGTCAAATTGACTAGCGGCTGATGACATGTACGATGAAAATAAAAAGTATGATTTAGTCACAATCGTAAAAAAGTCATTGTAAATTATAAATTATATGTGTGTATGTATAAATTATTTAAATTGTATGTGTGTATGTATAAATTATTGGGAAAAAAACTTCAAGCACTCTATAGAAATGAGAAATAAAAGATTCTTTCACATAGCTGTATGGCTTTAGTGATACATTTCAGCATAGGTACCGTGTGTTTTAATATCGGCCTATTGTCATTTACTTCCAAAGTGCATTATTGTATATTCATAATTATGATTGTATATCCATTGTTACGTTGATATTATCAATGTCAAATGGATAAATACAAAGAAATGGCAAAAACACGAGTTACACGTTTATAAGTATGGCTTAGTCAAACCAAACCCCATTAGTATATTGAAATTAAAATCAAATGGTTAAACTTAAGAATGATTCAAAATTAGTAAAATAAATCTACGAGTTAATTCACAAAATTAAACAATCAAATAATAAGATTATTCATGGATATGTACCTATGGAAAAAATTGACAAAGATAAATGGGTAATATTAAAAAAAAATGTACATTTCAACATGGTGAAATGTCCACGCAAGATTCTCTCAATATTGATGTGAA
>DWQT01004933.1:0-10758 GCA_018244895.1 Myscelus amystis hages
TGGATCACCAACATAAGAAGCAGTATTTACAGCTAGGATTTAATTAGACTTATTTGGTGTTATTTAACTGCTCTTACAGTTATAGGCAACCACATCATGCATAAATATTTATACAAATTGAAAAATTACAATTGAAACTAAAAATTAAAACTATGAGATCAGATTATTAAAAATTAAAAATTAAATATCATGTTATTATGTTATTAAACATTTCTCATTTTGCATGCAAGACCTGAAGTACTGTTTTCATATGGAATTGTCCTTAATTTTATTTATTTAATTAAGTTAAAATGAATTATAAAACCCCTCGGACATATCAGGTGGTTACAATGTCAGTGAAACCGAATGCGGTCAACTTGTTGCTGATTGACCATACTTAAAAATATGCCAAAAAAAAGGTGTAAGAAATCGTTTATAGTATTTCCGAATTGCTACCATTAACTATACATCAATCGGTAATTCTGCTTAAGGACGTTCAAAGTTATTAAAAAACTACCAATAGGCACTTTGGATACTGCTCTGCTGCGCTGATTTGCTCATCATCAAAATATATTGTAAGCCTGCAACCCTTATAAGAAAAACATGCAAAATAATCCCCAGATGGGGTGACTATGTACTCACCCTTGCTATTCGCACTAAAGGAGTATACCAGAGAAACTCCAGACACTTCCCGAATTTTTGAGAGATGCATTCCCATTTGTGGGACATAAAATCTGCTACGCAAATCTGTAAATTGGAACTCAACAATATTTAGAAATTATAGCACGATCTGTACATAGAGTATAACATTTATGAGCTTCAATTTATACGAGTAATAACAAAGTTTAATATATAACAACAGAGCTTAGTTCGTAACAACAAAGTTTAATTTGCAATAACAAAGTTTATGCGCAAATAGCCATGTAAATGACGCGATCGGTCGCGTAACGTGTCGAGCCACGTTTTAAGGTCACGCGGTATCGGTAAGAAGTACATATACCAACCATTTTTTACCTTTTCAAGACCATTTCCTAAGAACAAGGTCGGGTTGAGAGCACCTTTAATAGACGCGCATGACATATAACTACTTTGAAGGTAGGAGAGGCGGAAGCAGGCTGTCAAGGAAACAGTCGAGGTCCTTTATTCTCTGTCCACGGCTATGGACATAGCAATGCATATGCATGTGATTCTGAGGCTATTGTGCATCGTATATATTACTTACCACTGCCTAAAGTAAGCAGAATTCACCATATTTACCGGTAAGTAGTCGATTCTTAAGAAAATATTACGTTTCAATGTGTATTAAGATTGAGAAAAGCTAAGGATATAACTCTATACCACATCACAATTAGTTGAAAACTTTTACACTAGCTTGCAACTTAGTACTAACCATATTAAAGCCTTATTTTCTTGATAACTCAATTTAAAACTTTTTGTTCTTAGACAACCCATTATAGTGAAGACTTTTGTCGCATGTGCGCTAAACAAGTTTAGAAGTTTAAATTCAAACTATAAGAGGTGTTTCAGCGTAAGCCTTTTCGAACCTAACTGGTATTCAAAATTATTCTTCAGTTTTTAAAATCAACATTGCCAACAGCTAGAACTATTGACAGGAACTCTGAATCATCAAAATTGTCACAATGGTCAACTATCCAATTACTGACCACTACGGACCTATCAGATCCATTAATTATGGAGAGTTCGGAGAGTCACAAGGATAGTTTGGCTAGTGTGCAGTTGAATTACTAAATTTAGTAGATGCATTGGGGCATGAGACATTACCCCCAATGATATCAAGCCTCATACGACATCAGAACCGTTAATTTTCAATTTAGAATGCCTTTCCAATTAATAAAGGCGGTTTATATTTTCTTTCCATTATTTCTTGTAAGACAAAAGGCTTCAGCGGCACTCTTTTTCGCGCCCATTCTTCGACTAACACGTCACCTTTACCCGATATTTGGTCCATTTTTATAACCTACAAGAGTCGGTTTATGTCGTGTCGAAGCTAGATATCCAAATAGCAAACCGTGTGATACTTTGCCTATTGATTGATATTGCTAATGACGTAAAATGTTACTACAACGGTAATTTCAAGTTATGTACTACAAATAAATTATTTATGAAAAATACATTATGAGTGTTATTTATTCAGCAATCCTTTCCAGCTTTTAGCGGCGCGTTCATCACAAAGGAGGCAAAGATAATTTTACGCGATGTATTACCGACAATCATGATATATTACCGACAATCATTGTCGGCGATACATCAACTTGATTGTTGGTATCGTTACCCACTATTACCTTGGCCGTAATTAATATTAATACATTCTTTACTAAATAAACGAATAACATTTGCTTTACTTTTTATTTGAATGCCGTAGTCTCAAAATGGAATTCTCATAGGTACATAGAATATATATAACATTGATTGAGTATATGGAGGAGATCAGTTTTTAAGATCTGGCTATATTTCAACATATTGAACTATTCGTGACACGAGCCTTTATTTTAAGAAGCCTTAGGATAACACTAATTGCAAACAAAACAGTAATTCGATCAGTATGTCGTCAAAACAAAATTTACAAACGTATTTGATATAAAAATGGAAATAGAAGGTATATGCTATGGAAAGGCAAATAGAAATTGAAATACATAGATCAAGTTTACTTCATTTTCCACAATTATAACACCATATATAACCAACATACATTATTACGTGTTTATATAGAGACACTTATATCAAAGAAGACTCATACATATGTTATTCTAAATAACTTCGCTACAGCAAAGGTAATGAAATCATTTCAGTGTGTCGTTACGTAAATACGAGTATGACACAATACGGGGTGACCACGCGTTAATAATAGCAATATTTCACCGAATAATATATATTTTTCCGACTTGCAATAAATTTTTGGATCTTTTTGACTCTATGATAAATTGTGCGCTACTTGGCACGCGTTTTTGGTAAACGCAGTTGTGTGCAGATTTATTTCAACCTAGTTTTGTCAGAATTATATTCGCAGTTACGTGAAATTGCGATCTTATTTGTACAAAAAGAGGTAGACGTGACGGTGTTTGGGTATTTTTTAAAAGCAGAAATATTTATATTTATTTATGTACATACTGTAAACTTAAGAAATAATGTACCATAGTAGCCAGGCAAGTAAGAAAAAAAGTATATACATATATTGTTACTGTAATTTATTATATTATCAAACCAGGGCCCTAATGGTTTGGACAGAAGCACGGAGCATGAAATACCTCACCTCTCAAGGACCTCATGTGCGTCTTCTATGTATACATTCATCGGTAAAATTTCTATTATAAATACCTTCATAGATTAAATTACATCAAAGCAAAATTACTGACATGTTACATTTAATAAACCATTTCATTAGTAATAATGAAATTTATTGCAAGTTTTCGGTCTTTGGCACTGACTTACCGCAGCGCTAAACTTAATATTTAACAATGTAACGTGAAGAGAATACATGTTGATTAAAGTTGCAGAGACATCGTGCAAGGCTTCGGAATGTCTCATACAGCCAGCTGTATGAGTGAACACTGTCGCCTCGTGCCCCACTATCGCTAACCGCGGCGCCATGCATAATGCACATCATCTGCGCCACGCTCTGGGCGCTTCGTGGGCGGGCACGTTATACAGCGTGTTGTTTATAAGCGAAGTCGATACTGAATTTTGATATAGTTTTTAATTTTTTTTAAATACATTTTCAGGCTTTCAGGCTTCAATAAATTTCATAGGTTTCTAAAATGATACTTGTTTTGCTTCTTGTTTATAGTAGGACGAGCAAAACAACATTTAAAGACTAAATTTACTAGCAGCCCCATTCCTGCAATCCAGTTTAAAATGAATACTCACCAACTTATTCGTATCAACATGTGTTACTGGCCGACTTCACTGAAGCCACTCGAGACTGCTGCCTACCCGTTTGGTATTCTTCACAAAAAACAAAACAAAGCGACGTGAATCGCTAGAAGTGACTCCACGCCGCGGCGTTGCAAGGCGCAACTCTTGTTAGCCAGCGCGCTGCCTCCAATATTCGCATTCTAAGTATGATTCTGAAATATTGTGATGGCATGAATTGCAAAATTTTCGCCTACGTCACCCGCGGAGATGTTTTATGGCACAATAAAGTAAAGATGCCTCATTTTCATCTATGAATTCATTTCACCAATAGTAGCTACGTATCAGAAAATCATTAAATGTACCAAAATACAAGTAATAAAATATGAAATAGTAAGAATATTATCTGTAACTTTTCCAAGATGGCATCGATTTATTAGTCTATTTGATCACTGTTTACATAAATATTACATAAAAATATGGCTAACAGTACGACTCATGAATAATATAACTTATATCCCAGCTTTATAGTCAAACATTGCATTAATTTTCAACCGTAATTCAATTTCATTGTATTAAAATAAGACATGACACAAATTTTATTAGAACTCCGCAGCAGATTACTTGTCGCTCTTCACTTTGTTAATTTATGAGCAATATTTCAGCTTTAGTACAAACAAACTGTTGGCTGTAGACAGGTTCTGCTTAAAATGGAATATATTTGAACGCTCGCACGATACCGAAACGCAATTTTCGCCAAAACCACCTTCACCGTAACGTTAATTAAGCAATTCATCAAAACCTGAGTATGCACTAACAAAACCCATTGTAAGTTTTGGACGTAGGTACGGCGAAACCACTCTAACTAAACCCTCAAATGTTCTTTCGGACAATACAAACTATATCGCACCTACGCCGTAGCACCGTAGCGAAGGGATCTACGAAACGCGGTCGTAGCTCGTAGCGAAGTTGTCTAGTGTGTATTTTTGGTACTTGCCACCATGTGTTTTACTTAATTAAGCTGCATAAGATATGCCAGTCATATTTCTTGTACTTTTTAAGCTAACTCTACTTAAATTAGGTACTTGGCATGTTAGTGTTGTATATGTTTAATATATTTTTAAGACTAGCGTGTGCTTTTTAATTAAACCACCTGCGACATGAATGAATTATTTGACTTGTAAGCCTTTTTAGAGCATTCTAGTTAAAAATCTTTTAAGTTTTCAGACATTAAACGCTAATGAGAGCATTGTTTTTTAGTAACTCGTTTCGAGATTTAATTTTTTTACTAGTCGCACTGTGGTATCATTTTTTGTAGAGCTATTATCGTCAAGATAAAAATTAGAAGTTTGACATCAGGAGAAAATAAACTTTTCCACAACAGAATATTTCAATCTCGTTTCGGGAAAGTTTCACATTTTAATCACAAGGAGTTTATGTTTAATATTTGTATTATACGTTTTAAGTAGTAACGTGTACTTGGTCTGATCTGAACAGTATTCTTACAGGCGTTTGAGCGAAGTATGAATTATTTTTCAAGTGACATGTAAAATCAGTATCACTTAATGAATTAATTAATTTTCAGCTTTGGATACTTATTGTCTATGGGTTCTATGGATATTATTGTAGTGTAATTTCGTGTACATCAAACAATAATCAAACGAAAAACCTGACAGTTTCGGGTAAGTAATTCAACGTTATTTGCAAAACGTGCGGTCGTCGTGGCGAACAAAATCTTCAATGGAAATTGAGCTATAAAACAATGTAATAATGTTCACAATAGATGACGCTGTTTTGTCATCGCCCGGCATGATTTATCACATACACGGCCGTACGAGAGGCGCTCATTGTGTTTTAATTACCAGTCTTGCGTGAAAAAGTGTTTTGTTCACGAAAATTGTTGTTGTGAACGGCGTGCGTTAAGTTTTTCATACAACAATAGCGCCGACATATAATGTTCGCTCAACATTAACGCGTAGAGTTCGGTTAACGGTAACGAGTTAAAAGTTTCTTAGCGTACAGACAATGGAGTCGGTTTCCTATGGAATAATGCTAGGCAAGTTTCGCTTACATATCTACTCCGATACCGTGACGACATCGTTGACGTCAACGTATCTGATGAGCCAATATCACATTTATGTAAGCGGTAAATTAAATGGTAACGAAATATAGAGAACATTAGAGCATTTAAAAAAACACGGTAAGAGAGAGTTTCCAATTCTTTATCGATTTTAAAGGAGAGAACTTTTCACGCTCTTTTTGAAATGTCCCATATAACAGCGCTGTGGATAAGCCCCAGGTGGAAGTTCATTCCTCATTTTAAGTATCAAGATGTATAATTTAAAAGAAACTCGCTCCACGTCTACCTTAATGCGAAGTTACAGTATTCATCCAATTTAATGGCAATATCCACTTAACGGCAACACCGAATGAGACTCGTATACAAAAGAAAAAAAAAAACAAATCAATCTCGCATATCGTTAACGAGCTTCGGTGTGTGTACGTACGAAAAATCGCGATGTAATCCAAAATGCCACATCAACGGAGTCGACAGTCAATAGTGGAAATAATTTGCCGGCGACCTCATCCGTGAGCGAACTCAATTAGTCACGTAGCAACAAATCGCGGGATCCCGCGCCTCTGCGCATTACAAAAGATTTACTTCCCATGAATACGCTTTCAAACTTTAATGGAATTGGACCGGGGCTTAATTGAATTATCCGAGTGCCGCGGCCTCTGTACACAGCGCCGCGATTATTCTACATCATGTCGTATTTTGAAGCCCCATTATACTTCATAATCTCATGGGAACTGAATCGATTTTGAATATCGAACGTTTTAACTGTGACTTTCATTTATAATCATACCTGTCATTTAAATGCTACGAAGTTTTTCTCGTTTTCTTATTACTTGCATTATTTTGTCTAACTATTAAAAACAAAAAAAATATTTAAATACATTTAAATGAGTTTACGCTGGTTGCGTGCAGTAAACCACTTACTATCGGCAGCACCGCCAAATTGTATTATCTTGTCGCCGTAGTATTTTCTATGACTTCTGTGACACTTGCAATTAACAGTTTTTTTTTTTATAAAACACTACTTTGGAAAATACATATCTTAATTTTGAAATATTGTTAATCAAGAAAAATGGAAAATTGGTTACGAGTTTCACATAAGAAATTATAATTTATAGATGGTATGAGTACAGTACAATACAATTGTCTATTACCTATTGACCCTGTGTTTTCAAACCAATTGGTAATTCTCTTTCGATAAATAACTTAATAAACACAAGTGTATTTGGTGAGGTATTTATTTAAGAGTTAAAAGTAAATTCCACCAAAGCAAATCGTACACCCACGGTCTTTCATTTTCAATTCCGAGTAAACCACGTACATTTGCCTGATGAACTCTCTCAAAAAAAAACATTCACAAATAACACCTATTTCCTCTATGTAGAGTAGGCGCTACATGTAAAGATTCGTCGGAAACGAATGTTGAATTTATGTTTTTACTTACACTTACATAAAATAAATAAATGCTTCACACTCCAACGCCATTACTGAGAGCTGTAACTTGAGTTTACTAAACCAAGCTGCAAAGGAGGTTGTTTGTAACGTCTATCTTATTATTATAAATATGTTATATTAAGAAAACTTAGGCTTTTTTTACGTTTATTGATTTACGAATGAACAGGTATGATTGGTAGCTAATACCGTCTATGGCCATCTAAACATCTAAAACCTACGATACTAAATTAACCTTCCCATTAAGGTAATAATAAAACTAATAGTTTAGTTACTTTTGCTAGTTGTTAACTAAGCTTCAGGGTAGCGAGAGTTACATTAGTCAGTTATTTGATACGTTACGGCGAGAACAATGCAATTGAATAAACTCTCCGATTTTAACATTCCCCATGTGTAGCCGCCACTGTTCCAAATTAAAGAAAAATGTAGCTCGCTTTGTTCCAACATTTCCTATTTGCATTACACAGGCCGGACGCGCACATGAAATGGGAACAAAATAGTACTACACACACACACATACACATACACGATTAAAGTTCGTGTATTGAAAAGATTGTCGATCGAACATAATTGGGATTTTTCATAAGAACGAATTTATTTGGCTACATGCGAATAGGTCAATTACAACTTTAATATGGTTTGAGCTTTAAGCAGTGAGAGTCTGGTGCTTTAAAATTCAGTGTTCCACTCCGGTGGATCTGGGTTCAAATGCTGACACACGCCTGTGATTTATTATGTGCGTTTTACAATTTAAAACTTGAATGTCACTCGCTGTAATTGCGAAGGAAAACATTGCAAGAAAACCTCCACAACTTAGACTATTTGGTAAACTATGGCCTTAAAGCTCTATCACTACGATAAAACATCCATGTCTAGTCGAGGAACGATAATGTGGTTCAAAAAAATAAAAAAAAAACATAAATATAGACGGACTGACAAAAAATTGAAATAAGTTCGTTTGTAGTTTAACATCACACAAAAGACAATTATTTTACAATCACAGACAGACGTTCCAATTTTCTTTTTATGTATGGATACCAGAACTGTAACCGGTACGCGGGTAGTTTCCGTTTAAAAATTGTCGTCCACCATACACGCAACCGTATTCCCTTTGTCGTCCACCCCACGGAATAAAAAAAACCTTTGCATTACAAAAGGCATTGCATCCGCGACGATTAAATTGCGTTTCGGTGCCAAGTCGGCGCATTAAACAATCCGTTGACGCGCTTAGCCAATGTTCGTTTTTTAAAAATGTCACATTCTATTTTCAGATTCGAATTATTTTCCGTTCCAGAACTCCAACCGAACGCTCAAACGTTAAATATTTCGTCACTATGTAAAGCCGTAAATAAAACGAAAAATACTAAATGAAAATTACGCTTGCATCTAGAACTGATATTCCCGAAGCCGCTTGTGCTAGATGTTCGAAAATAAAACCACTTAAATTGCATTCCAGAGCCAAGTCGATACTTTAATTGGTTCGCGATCTAAATTAAGTAGGCCTTTCATAAATACAAATATTCTACGCAAACCTATTTATTCAATGCGAACAACTAAAACTGTGTTTAATACTAAACGAATATAAGGCTTGAATAACTTAACTGTTCGACTAACAGTAGAACAATGAAATGGTTTTACGCGATGTATTAAAAAAATTATGAAAATGAATTTCACATAGCAATATGGTGAGTACGAACCATTTGGCATTTAGTCTAGTTCTGGGTGTTCGATATGTGGTCGGTGGATATGTGAATAATGAATGAAGATATCAATGACAAGACCCAAATAGGGCTCTTCCTTGACAACTATATCCGGATCATCTAATTTATGTTTTCGTATATTTCGTATACGCATTTGCGAACTCTTTACAAATATCTTCACGGAAATCTCGTGGTGGACTCTCAAATTAACAAACTAAAATTTTATACAACAATGATAATAAAAGTAAAACTAAAATAAATTCAAATAACAGCCATTGTGCTGTCGTCAATGCTCGTGAAATTTTACCCCAAGTACAACCTCCGTTTCGATGAAAGCCTTGGAAGCGCCAATCAACGGAATAATTAATGGACACGTAATACGGTGATTAATTAATAACTTAAGGAAATATCGGCTGCCACTGAAGTTGCGATCTCTGGAGGGACGACGTGACAATATAAAATGCTTAAGGCATTGGCTCTAAGAAACCTTTATAAACGAATGTGTATATTAAAATATTTTCCATTATAACGTAGATCATTCCTATTTTCTAATGAAATTAAAATTGACATAAATATACTTGACATATTGAAATCGAATCAAGACCAGCAATTAGTTAGTATCTATGTAGAAATTATTGTTAAATGAAAAAAAAATATTGTTAATATATTAAAAAATATTATTAGAAAAACGGAATTTACGTTGGCATTGGTTAGTCACAGAATCAGTATATCAGCAACTGAATCAGCATTTTTAGTAACGTATTTTAATAATTTAACCATCTAATATGAATTAACTTGTCGCTGAAAAAACGGCTATAATTAATGGTGTTTTTGCTTTACTGAAATCGTCCCTCAACATAGGAAGACTCCAATAAGGTTCAATTTGATTTCCTGTCCAAAGTAATTCCGTTTTTCAGTCCTATTTGAACAAACTTCACCTCGCGACTCGTTTCTCCAAATTGAGTAGTTAACAAGCAGCCGCATAAATATTTACACATAAACTCGCACTCCGGCTTAGGCCTGTTACACACGAGCGGCTCGTTCTTAGGCTGGTTACATGCAGACGACTTCAAGTCTCGCGATACTCGCATTTAAAATGTATAGAGAAACGTCTCTTGAATAAAAATAAATGTATATATATTCTTTAACAATGTCGTATAAAGCTGCAAGGTCGTTGGATTGTGCAGCCACTGTGCACGTAACCTAAGCCGAGCTATTGAAACCGAGTGACCGAATTTGCAAACAATGAAATTCGTTCGGGACTCTCGAACAAATTCGACTCAAATGTAAAATTGAATACATTATAATTATTCACAGGATTCGAGATCAGAGACTGAATGAAATTCGTTGCGAATTTAATGATTGGAATTACACAAAGGTGTTCGCGAATATAATTAATTAACACCTCTTAAGTCACGTCGCGTGCTTATGCTATATCGTTATTCAATTGTTACTAAAATTGTAATTATACAACTCTTATAATTGCGTGAAAGCAATTATATCGGAGTTAGAAATTTATTGGTTGTAGAACCCGCTGGGGTTCGACTCCGGCGGCACCACCGCCACACCTATTTCTGCCTTTTAACAGCAGCGTTAAGCGCTTCTGTGTTCTGGTTTGAAGGGTGTGGTAAGGGAGACATACTTTTTCGAGGCATTCCAACTTAGTCCTCAGGAGTAGAG
>DWQT01004934.1:0-10758 GCA_018244895.1 Myscelus amystis hages
AAATAGCACATATAAATAATAGGTAGTATACAATTAATATTAAATCTTTATTATTTTTTACTTTTTAGTTTCGAAGTAGGTTTTTCATAACGTAGTTATTTTTATTTTATTAAAAAAAGAAATTAAAAGTTCCCTTAAATCAAGCAATGAGTCTTCCAATGACTATTGTACAATAATATGTTCGTTCGTTATATTAGACGTGGAAGGTCAAACGAACATACAAGCATATAAATCCATAATAACACAAATGTATACATTATATAGTGTTAGTATGGATTTATATTTGTTATTAATTGTAATAATGAAGTGAAATTTACCAATTTTGTATTATCTAAATTCGAACGTGTCAATTCGATAAACTGTCTAGTTTAATCTATGATATATGCATCCATATATTATCTGTGCTCTGTGCGATCGCGTATGTCAACGCAATCAGCGATGGCCAGATCTGAATACCAGATTGATTCTCGCTATCGCGGCATTTTACGGCGGATGAAGCGAATTCTTGCTCATTAGCACTGGATTTGCAATTTAAAAGCATTTATTCACATTTTTAAAACATTAGTCGATTAATCAGCGGTTACAATCTAGTGTCACGCTTATTTCCAACAGGGGTACGGAGATAAGTAAACGTAGAAGAAAGTAGCTGCGTATGTTTCTCGGCATACTGCGGGTAGGGATTTTTAATGTTGGTAAGATTGGCACAAAATTCTACTAATGGTAAGTAGACTTAAGTGGCAGTATTTACAATGTTTGTTACTTATTTACGATCCAAAAAAAATGGTAGACACCTGTACCGTAGGTACACTTAACATTATGTTAGCAACATAATTATTTAACAGTATACAAAAAATGGCTCTCCACAGCGCATCTCCCAATTGCCCAATAATTTCCCACGGCGCAGGGGCTATATAACGTGAAGGTATGTTATGCGTTCTCGCGTAATTCCGTATAAATTATGAAAATTAAAAAGAGTAAAATCGTTTTGTAAGTAGAGGTACTTACATGTCCTAAAATTACATAGAATGAAGATTTTTTGTAAACACTCTAAATATAGTTTTGTATTTTTAAACTAGAATGAAATATTCAATTGTACAACCATTTTACTATTTCTACTTTGAACAGGGAATTGTAAATAAGTTTTTTCTAGAATTGAATAGAATAAGGATTTTTCGTAAAACGCCTTTACATAAGTGTGAGAAATGTAATAAAAAATCCATTGTCGGCGTCCAAGAATTTTGTATTTAAGACTTTCTATTTCAATTATACGCATATAAAAGTAACTTTTTAAAGGTAACATTTCGGCCAAGTAATTTATAACAATTACATAACAGAGATCGATTCGTTTCTTGTTTTGTGTTGTTACTGTATATCTCCTACCATGTTATAATACCCATTATATAAACGTAGCGCAATAATAAACTTTTACGATTCCTCAATTTTATGTTTCTAACAGTCCCAAAACATAACTACCGCCTTATTATCATACAAATTATCAATAATAGCACGGCAACGTTTCTTTACAGCCTCTAGCGATATTTAAAAATGAGGTAGGTTTTTGAAATGAATGTAAGAGCGTCGATCTCATAGCGTGTGTTGTTTGCGACTTGGCTATTGAGCTCAGTTTGTTGCCTAAAATATAGCTTTGATCATAATATTTACTCTACATTTTTTTGACCGTTTATATTGGGCCACGACTGGACACAGGTTATTAAACCGTAGGTTTAACAGGTTTTAAACCGTAGTCTACCACGCTGGCCAAATGCAGATTGGCAGATTCACACCCGAAATATTATATAGATTACTACATACTCTATGTTCAGGTTTCCTCACGATGTTTTAAAAAAAAAAAAAAAACCGTTACACGGAGTGATGCTAAAATTTTAAGTTACATTTCTTATTATACACAGAATTTATTTAAAGTGTTTGTAGAGTTAAGCGAATAAGTACATATTAAATCACACCAAAGAAGTCAGGATAGCATAATAACTTCTTAGTAATATTCATATTAACAATTCAAATTGTGTATTAACTAAAATACTGCCTAAACTTACGTTTGTCTTACAGATCGCAGCCGCAAGCCGTGTTGCTCTTTCTATTAATAAGGCGTAGGGAATGTAGTTTCGAGATTTCGATACAAAAGAATGCACTCGTGTTATTAATTATCATTGGAACGAGTTATTGATGGAGATAAATCACGTGTTTATTGCACTAGACGTTGCTGGCATCGCATCTGCTGTAATGGGCGTCAGTAATTACTTGTTTAAAATGTTCCGTCAGTCGCCACGACCAGCCGTAAATGTTACTTTTAACTACGTACTTTCTGATGACAATCGAGTCAATGTATTAGGGTTTTGATTTATATAAAATATACAGAAAAATATTTAATGTTAGAACCAGGTTTTTTAACATATTTGCGACACTACTCGAAACGTATTTACGTACTTACATTTCTTTTTACTTTAACATTATGTCGTTAAAAGGGCCATTGTAAATCTAATTCCTGATTCACACCTAATGGAAGTTTACAACATATATGTTTGTGTGTTTATAATTTTTTCTCAATTATTAGAGAAAAATAAGGCGATGAAAAATAAGACCCAATATAAGACCCCAAAGCAACGTACGTACTGACATAGAAATGCCACAGCACAAACTGACAGACATCAAATAGTCAAAGCGACAAACACAACTCATGTTACAAATGAACTGACGATGCAATTTACAGAGAAAAAGAAGAGGGTTAACAGTTGAAAGGGTATTTTTCGCTCATTGCAGAGTAAAGCCTCTTTTGTGTCATCCGTTTTACCCTATACTGTTTGCTTCGCAGTACTTCATATGTGTATTATAGGGAGATTCATTTCAACATCCTCTACAAAAATCCTAGTTTTATGTATTCCAAGATTTATGTCAGCTTTTACGTCCAATTTTTGTGTTCCTTTCATATACAACGGCTTTTTTTAGTTTTTACTTTGATATCATTCATACTCTACCTGTTAAAATATGTCTTTTCAGTAAGCAAAAAGAGTTAAGATACTTTTCGTACAATTAGAGACTTGCGGTTCGCAAAACCTTTTTTCACGATCATCGCCCTGTCTACGTGCTTACACAATACAAATTGTGCATTTGTGGAGTTCTGAAGATATTCACAACAGCACCAAGATTCGGTTCAATAGTCCAAACACAAGAAATTCTGAATCAAGAACACACAACTAGCGGATCAGTGACGCAAACGTAATGTGGATCGACGTAAGTATTTAAAGAATGCTCTTAAGTGTTTCCGGCGTTTTTCTCAGACCCCAACCGTCCCTTTACATCAATCAAGTGAAAATGTCGTTCAAACCCACAACACCGTTAGTCAGTTACGCGTTCCCTATTTACGGCTGGTATTGCGTTGGTGATTGGTGACGCGTCTGGTGTTGCTGAAATAGACAACGCTGATTTACAATCAGGTGGCCCTTTTGGCAACCAACTGAATAAAAAAAATACAGACGAATTGAGTACCTCTCCCTTTTTGAAGTCGGTCAAAAAAGTTCAAGACAATCTATTAGAGGTACTCTTGACCTGGTCGCCCCCTCAAGTACTTGATTCGCGGTGCATATAAACGTTGCGCTCTGTGCACATAACGAACTGACCGTCTTGGCGGCGCCTTTGCTTGATTCCGCAATTTATTAAGCTCTCGCTAGCTCTAATCGTTCGAAGTGATAGTTAACACGCCAGTTTATTAACTCACACAACCATGAACAGCTAACGAGACATTGTTTACTTCTGTTTCTGGGAATTCTTTTAAGGAGCAAGCAACATAACGACAGACAGCCATACGAATTACAAATGAAACATTGTATGTTTTGTTGCTTGAGTGGATATAAAATAAATATATTTTTAGTAATAAAAATTTCAATTCTAGTACAATGTTACATTCTGAGGGTTTTTTTATTTAATTTTATTAGGGTTTTGATGTTGTCCGTGGGTTATTACCTACTTGAAAGTCGGTTAACGCAAAGTAATTTTCACGCAGGTATAAAAATAGTTTCAATAGTTAGGTTGTTAATGTAACATTTTAACTGGGTATTTTGATTTGATTTTTATGTCGTTTTTTACTGATATACCTTATTAGATTGTATATTTAAAGCTAAATGAGTAAAATCAATATACACATCATAAACGATTACGAATGTTAAATCTTCTACTTCTTTTCGGTTGTTTGATATTCAAAAATATCGATGAACAATATACATAAAAGTAAATTGAGTGATTACAATAAATTATCGACTGTGCTGTGTGGCGTAATTTTGTTAAGTTCTATTGATTGAGGATTAATATGTACATTTAAATGTTCCGTATTCATTATTTGAATTGTACCTACTATTTATCTTATTTTATTTAAAACAAGTCATGTCTGCGGTTCGAAGCGCTCCGTTTACGTGGCCTACGGAATTATTTTTAAGGTTTTAAGGTTCTTAAGAAATTCTATCACGAACACCACTGTTTTGGTCGTGACTACAAAGTGCTCGTTGTGCCATTTCGCGCGTAAATACCTACTGGACCTACTCTTTTTAGTACCCCGGTTGTGTTTGTGAAGTCGCCTGATCAAATACATGACGATTTTGTGAAGTAGGATTAACAGTGATATGTCCGCAAGTGAAAAATCGTTTAAAGGGTTATACACTATAGTTTTCACTTACATCTAACCAGTTATGAAGCGCAAAAGTTGTCGTTATTAGTCTGCTAATTTGTTGTTTAACGTACTCCGAAACAGGATTAAAAGAAGTTCATTGACCCCATTTGGTGTATCAAAGTTTTGAAGCTATATAGAGCAAGGTTAAAATGACCAGTCTCGTTTCTCTCGGCTTCTCTGTGGGTGAAAACACTGGGTAAATTCAGGAACATTTATTGGTAAAAATCGAGCTCTATGCCTGTTACCGAACTTAATCTTTAAGTAAGGGACATAAGTGTTGACCGTGTCAGGTAAGAATAGGTTTTGTTTGAGTTTAAATGTCAACAAAAGTGACTTCAATATTTATATTATGCAGTTCACAACCAGATATGCATCACGCTATATGGCTTTTTACTTACTATATGGTCTTTTACTTCGTTTATTTCTTTGGTTATTTACGACTAAAAATAAAAGACACATAAAAATGAACGTTGAGTTTTTACAACACAAGTGTAATATATCTCAACTGCCTCAATTATGAGCTATTTGAGATCGTTGTCTCTCCAATGCCCCGTAATGCGGTGCCGTTAAAAATATGTTTATATTGTTACATGTACACACTGCGACTTTCTGCATTGAACTCAATTATACAGGGACCATAATATTTTAGTAAAATAAAACTTTACAAAAGTGCACGAACTTATTTAACGTTAAGTAAATGTGGTAGATTGTTTCATCAATTTTCGACCACAGCGCTTACCCCTAATTCCAACTCCAATTTATTGAGATCGCCAACATTAGCTGTTATTGTACGGTTTGAGTTTCGTTTGGTTATTAAACAAAATTGTTTTGTAATGCAAATGAATTTAATGTTTTTTTTAAATTTTAAATAACTAATGAAAATTTCACAGAATGGCACTGAATTTATTTAGTTTTGGAGATTCCTTTTGATTTTGAAGTTCCTAGTTTAACCTAAGTTTCTTTTTCCTAATCTATTGAGACGAATAACACAAATAGAAAAATAGGGAAAATTATTAATGAAAACAAAACTGTTACAGTAACTTATAGTATGATTTGATATTACACGGGACATCTTTTGCGTTTTTGTCCCACTTAAGCATTTAGTTTAAAAAATAGTAATACAAACGTAAAGTGCTCCTTAAACATCATTAGCATCAAGGTAATGTAAACTAAACGGTAATAATTGATCTAGTTGAGATACTAGACAGATGTTGAGGGTCTGACCAGTTTGATGGAAGTTTATAAACCCGTCTGAAGGCCTCTGACAAGGCTTAACGACTGTTGTTTAACTTTCGTTTATTGAACTGGCATCGATAGTTCAACGTGCCGTCCTAAGGGGAGCCAATTGTACGCGTTTTCGGTACCTCTATAAAAAGTGCCCGATCATTAAAAATGTAGCACACTTACGCGATAGGAAATCTCTTTTGTGTTTTCACAAAGCAAACTTTTCCGTTTACATTAAACGTAATTTTATTCTTCGTGTTCACTTTGAATACATTCATAAATATATACCTATACATTCACTTGGCTATTCATAAAATTATGTATTCCGGAACCGATTGCAGACAGAACATTTTTATTCTGTTTGCCGATTCCGTCCGTACCCTTATATTTTAGGGCGACCGATTGAGAGTTTAGCAATGAAAAGATTTGGTTGGATATATTTTTATAAAGCGAACGTTAAAATGGGTCCAGTAATTTACGCTTAACGTTTAGTGAATATCGATGTCTTTTTTTTTTCAGAAAACGGTTATGAAATCGTTGGCGTTAGCCTTCAGTTCCTGCTGATCCAATGTACTAGAATGGTTTAAGTGCTGATTGTAGACTAATCTGTGCTTCTACTGACAAATAGGTAACAAGCAGGACTAAGTGCTAGATATATTGTACATTTTTATCAACAAAGGTTGCCGGATTTGTGTAATTCAACTAGCACGCAAGTACCAAATACTCAGCGAAACGTAACTTTAAAACAATTTAAGTTCCACTTTATCTCGTTACGTGAAACGGAAACAATGAAACTTGCGATATGTATCTAAAGCAAAGTTAATACGCCGAAAACTTGTTCAACAAGCAATTAGGGATATAATATACCGATGTACAGTTTAAGGAAAGGTAATTAAATTATAGAGTCATTAAATATCCCATCGAGCTTGTGGCAACGCATAAAATTTTGTTACTGGGCGTTCCATTTAAATCGTAGTGAGGACATTAAATGGGATTATTCTAAAATATGCGTACAATAAAAATTAACGATTTCCCACTGTTTCATTACTTTTACCCGTGAGGAGTGGTTAGTGAAAACGGCCACTAAGAGGCTGTGAGTTCAATTCCCACTCAGAGTAATGAATAGATTTTTTTTTTCGATGATTATGAACATCTCTGTGCTATTTAATACATACATACATACATACATAACATAGGCAGAAAGCCGAAAGAGTGCCAAATATCTCTGTCCTTGCAAACCTGTCGTGCTTCATCCACTATTATTCCTGCTATTTAATAAAGGTAGTGTAAAATCGTCAAGCAAAATTGAATCTCGTCTATTAGGCAAAATCTCATATATTAGGCAGAGTAGACTGGTTACTGGTAACCCGTATCTCTACCAATCCACATTGGAGCAACGTGGTGGCCACCAGACAGACGGCTTAAACTCGTTTCCGAGAGTAGACCACGAAGAGAACACATGTCAAGAAGTGAATTTAACATTATCTGCGTATAATATACACGAAGCAACTAAAGGTATCAAGGCCTAGAACGCGACCAGTTATATACTAATGTATTTTATCCTATTAAGATGAAAAGTAAAAGAGTCCTGAATTTAACCTACACAAATGTTACCGCAAAAAGACTATTTTCTTTTCAATTTAAGACTTCTAAAACACAGTCTAATTTAATTCAGCACGAATCTTCAGTGAAATACCTAAAATAATTTGTAAAACTGTCCCAACTTTTATTATACAAAGCTTTTTGGAGTTTTATCTTAACTTGCCAAATTTATTTGCCATTTTCCTAAATTAAACATGGAATTAGGGTTGTAAAATTCGCAATCTAAACCCAACAGGTTACGTGGTCTTACAAATCTTTAAAAAATAGCAATACCATCTATCTTAAGACAGCTTTACATATGGTCATTTAAATTTGAATAAGGCAGGACATGAACGCTGGTAACCAGACATCTGAATAACTACACTTGTTACACATCAAACCTTGTGTGTGGGAATTGAAACCACAATCCTTTGCTCAGCAGTCGCCAGTTTCACTAACTGTCCCTTCTGGCCAATCTAATCACATTAACACCAGTAGTCAAGAACACGTATAGGTACGAGTACATCTACCTACTACAAGTTGAGTGTCATAAAGACAAAAGCGTAGTGATGGATGTAGTTCAAATGCATTTCGTGCGTAAATACTTGATCTACGTCACGATTCGATTGTCACGAGTTGACCTTTTGACGGATTAGAACAATTTGATATGAAGCAACACAAGAACAGTTAGATAAATAAAGTCCTAATTCGGCATTATTTCTGGGATTATACTCGGGATATAAATTGTAATTTTTTTTTTTAATTTTTTCACTATTCTGCTGCTGGAAACGGCAGTTCTTATAGTGGTCGATTTTTAAATTGTAAGTCATGAAGCGCACGTAACTTTGTACAGTCAGATTTAAATCCCAAACCATCGGAATGGAATACCGAAATCCAAACCAGTAGGCTATCACTACACATGACAGGTAAAAAAGTGGAAACATTGTTGGTTGCAGTTTAAGCACGTGGTTGTATTCGTAGCATGCATTTGTACACTAACGACATGTGGTGAAATTTATTTCTCATCCCCACTAGTCGCGGTAAGACAGCCATGCCCAGTAGTGGGAAGTTGATGCACAATAATCAAACAACTGTATCATCATATGCGTATTGTGGAAATTCTCTACGGGAACCTTAAGTTTATTTTTAATCTTTAAACGGTGAGAATTTTGACATTTAGTCTTGGTATTTATTTCGAATTTTAAAAGTTACAAAATACAACAATGTAGCCCTGTGGTCGTATCTCTCATCGCACAATCTCAAATTATGGTCCCGTCTGCCAAAAAGAAATGGAGATAAAAAATACCATAAGGAAAGAGAGCGTTGTAATTCGAACGCATTAATCTCTGGGCGGAGATGGTCGCCGAGGGTCAAAACTTGAGGAGTCCAAATAAATTATAACCTCACAGTTTTAGCTAAGGTTGCTGGATCCGTTGAAAGAATGGAATAGGGCTTAGGCGGATGGGACTTTGTACAATCATATTTTAGCTATTACAATTGACTTATGTTTTTTTTTGTTTATCAAAGTAGGCTTGCCTTTGACAGCGACAGACACATCTGATGATAAGTGAGATGAAGTCTAAGATGTAGCACTCTTGTCTAGAAAATGCCTATGGTTGATATAGATGATCCTAAGTTATTCGTACATACATATATCATAATCGATCAAATATGTGTATTATTGTACAGAAGACATCTTTTCAACGATATGCGATATTATGTTGTTACGAAACCTTGATCTAAGGGACGCGTTATATTTAACAAGGTCGTATACACACCTGATATCGAAATAAGAGTATGTTCACAGATCAATTGATTCTCCGAATATTTAACGATATTGATGATAGTTATGATAAATCCTTTGTTATACCAACTGGTCCGCTACCATTCAAAGTATTACTTAAGAATATAACCCATTAGGGGTTATTAAAATCAAATTACATGAATTGCAAGACCAGAGGATAACACAGACGTATTAATAAACAATGTTTACGTAAAAGTCGGCAAACCACCAAACAAGGGGTGTATTCCGCTTCTAAATGTATTGTGCAGATGTTTGCTCGACCAGCATTTGACCCTGAGACCTACAGTGCACTCCGTAAATAATACCAAAGGGTTCATCGACATCTTACTGCAGTAAATAGTTGACATCGGGCAACCCTAGTCTTATCTTTTGATCAAAACTAGAGAGGCATCCATCTGGGAGGCCCGTAAGAGAAATTGGAGCTATTTAAGGATTAATGTGTGAGTAGAATAATAAATGCAATAATCTTTTCAGAATCTTTTTTTATATAACTGCTCTGTATTCATTAGAAATACTTGACCGGAATATGTATTTGGATATCTGTTATTCGGGTTTATGAGAATGTATATATTAAAGAAACATTTACTGTTGATATGTTGATGATAATTATGATACCTATAATTAAGCTCCAATTGCACTCGACATGAGTAGTCGAACTTCTCGGGTGACAAAGCAGAGTGAGGTGAATATTATGTAGGTATGTATGTTATCAGAAAGTCAGTTTCGGTACATGAAGCGTAGGCATCGTCTGGTTATTTCGATGCAGATTGCATAAATTGGTCTAATTCTTTGCACTGCAATATTAAAAAAAAAAACAATTGTTAAAACGGAAAACTTAGCTGCTTGAAGGCATATAACATATTAATATGCCGCCAGCAAAGCCAAACTAACCGAGCTATGTAAGCAACTTTGACCCATACGAGTATATTGGAGCGACATTACGTAATTTTCAGCCTCAAGAAGACTAATATGAATATATTTTAGAGCGGGAAACAAAATGTGATCACAACTTGATTGCCGAAAGTTTAGATTTCACTGCTTAGTTTTAGACAAAGTTTAAGAAAACCTGTAGGCTGCATCGATATAAATACAACGTATAGATGATAGTGGCAATAATTGCATTTTATTGTTTTGTAATTAACTTCGGGCTATTGCATCCATCGCACCCTAAAGGCACCCCGCCTTTTAGCAAGTTTGGATAGGTGCGACAACGTATTGTCGCACTTATCCCATATCCTAATACACTTTGATGTTACCGAAGGTTATATTACTTGTATTTTAGATACACAAAAGCTGCTGAAAGCGTATTTTGCATCATTCAAACATTTCAAAAACATACTTTATTTTTTTAATAATAAACTAGTTTTTAGAAGAGCATAATAACTGTACATTACTCATAGAGTAAGAGCCCGCGTGCACCAGACTTACGTTATTTTATAAAAGCTGGAAATTTCTCTGCGCACGACCCCAA
>DWQT01004935.1:0-10757 GCA_018244895.1 Myscelus amystis hages
CACACACACACACACACACACACACACACACACACACACACACACACACACACACACACACACACACACACACACATGCACACACGCACAATAAAATGAAATTACAGGCCACGCAAATATCGATGTCTGAAACCTTTAAAAACAATAATTTCTCTACATATTTTACTCAGATTAGGCATTAATAACAACATTTTACCCCTCTACAGATGAAGCGGTAGTAACCGGGCATACTGTGATACCGCTACCGAAACTGCCGAGCACGTTCGACGAGGAGCCATCTCCTGAGTACGAGGTCGCCGAGCCCGCTTACGTGCCGCCCTCGCCCGTGGCTCCCAAGCCGCCACCGCCTGAAACATCGCAAAGCTCGCCGATGTCCACTCTAGAGCGCTATAGAACCCGGACCAGGCCGTCGAGGATCCAGACCAACCTCGACTACAAAGACGAGGAGAAGTTCGTTCTAGACAAGGCACAACCTGAAATATTGAATAAACAGGTAATTAGTTACAGTGAAGTTAACTAAGTACATTGCGAACTTAATTTATACATGCTGAATAAACGAAATTGTTATTTCAGAAATCATTTATAAAGTCGTCGAGTGGGATAGCGTCTCCGAATACAGTGAACTCCAGCAAGGAATCCAGTCCGTCTTGTAAAAGCGAAGAGAGCCACTTCGGTAACAGTAGCGCGTGGCAGAGCCACGCTGCCGGCGAAGCGATGGCCAATAGGTAACAACATTATCCAATAATATAATAATCCAATAATATAATATAATAATCCAAAAATATCCAATAATAATCCAATCCAAATAAACGACCTTTGAGTGAATATTCTAAATGTACTAACTACATATGTATGTCTTCAATTTGAATTATTTCAAAGAGTTAAAGCGGTAAATATATGTATTTGCTATTTCGATTACTGTGCTTATTCGCCCAATTATCTTTGCAGATCTCAAGACGACGTGTCCCTAGCTTTAAGCGTGTCGAGTTGTGAGGACGACAAGTCCAAGGTAGAGTGTAAGGAGATGGAGAAAATACCGGAAGCGGAGGTGCCTACGAAGACGATCGTCATCCTGGACGAGCCGCCGGTGCCGCACCCGCTATTGATGAAGACTTCCCTGAATCTAAGCCAACATGGGACCATGATGGGTACGAGTCAGTTTCAGTTCCTTATTTTTTAAACGCATAATTGTAAACTGCAGTCAACAGTTCTGTTGTAAAACGTGCAATTCATCTTGTTTATGGCCAAATAATATAGACAAATATGGTTACGTATAAGATATCAATTACACACCGGGATATATTAACGTCCTTAAAATGTACTAATATAATATTTCTTCATAAAATAGTACCAGGAATAAAGTAAATAAAATGAAAATGTTGAAATACCAAAGCCTGGACTATCTAAATGACCACAAATATCTGTTATCCGCACCGACCTGATCAAGTGTTTTATAAAAGATAAGATATTTGGATGTTATGCAAACTCTTTTCAATTTGCAGTAAAATACAATATACCCTGATATAATTATTATCTTGTTGATAACCATATTTGCGTTACATATTTAGAAACAGCCAAGTGGCGTTTCAAATATAGGTACTATATTATTGATGGTCAGTGGTTTTTACATCATTGGATGTATCTATCAGAACATGACATTCGGTTGTCTCACAGGATCAGACTAAGCCAAATAGTGATCAAGAGTCGGGCAGAAGTACATTTATAAATTAAATCGGGCTGCGTGTCTAGATATTAGTAAAAAAAATTAAGATCGGTTCAGATCAATGTGAGCTCAGTTCCATCCTTCGTGCTGGAACACCACGACAAATTATTTGATGAACGATGTATGATGGAAATCCGTAATGTTTTTTTTACCATTTAGAATTGAAACAGTTTTAGCAAATAAATGTTTTATCTTCACCCAAACTGACCTCATGTATTGTTCCAGGTTCAATGACAAGCTCCAACTATAGCACAACAAGTACTTGCACAAACCAAAGCGCAGACCACCAGAATTTGACGCTGACGTTAGAGGAGTCAAAGTTTGATATGTCGGCTCTAGAAACATCCACACAGAGCTTGCTCGACGACGAGACGTCGCCGGCGGACAGCCTCATATCTTCAACGAGTACCAGTGATTCCAATAACGAGTTGCACGTGGATAGGGACGCGCCGTCCATTTCAAGCGCGTATCAAACCGCTAACACTAAAACAAGGACTCCGGAGCCCATTGCCGAAGAAGTTGACAGAGTTGATGGAGAAGAGCTGCAACCGGTAAAGGAAGGAAGGTATGTACGAGAAATTACTTAGGATATCTCAATGTTCACTGAAATGTTCACCGGATTTATTTATGTATTTAAGGATTGCCAACGAAATGAACACTTTACATTTAAATTGTTATAACTACATAGTAACATTATCAGTGCCATCCCAATTATAGGCAACCACAGTTACACAGATAATGACAAGATTCTAATAACATATACATAGAACAAACATAATATTATAACAAAAATAAAAGAAAATATAAATGTTATGATAAAAGAGTAATGAAGGTTAGGTAATTGCTTCATTATCTTTAGTGATGTTCGATATTTTTTTTCTTGAAATCATAAAATAGTAATAGTATATTAAAATAGTAAAAAATACATTTACGTACAAATAGTAAAAAATACGATTTGGTACAGCGAGGGTACTGGGAGCAGCGTGGAGAGCGCTGGGAACAGCAAGAACATGACGCCGCCGTCGCCCGGCACGCCCACGCACGCCTCGGGCTCGCTGTCGCTGTCCGACGGACGGGATTTCTTCGACGACGAGATCGCGGATCAACCGGCATTGCTTTTTAGAAGTGGGTTTTATTTTACTTATTTTACGATATTGAGCACTTGTATTGTTTTACTGTTAACGACTTGCTTGCTGCAAGATCCTGAGCGCTCTATAGACTGTCTGGATCACTGTTCTCACCTGACGCATAGTGATTTTTCGTAGCAAATATTGTTTTTGAAAAGGGAGGAACGCGACACAAAGTGAAAGTTTCATTTTATTTATTTATTTAAAAGTAAATCTATTTATTGAAATGTTACTACATATAATATCCACGTTATATCGTATAGGTACGTGCATATACCTTCGTATTACAACTGTTCGATAATGATCAAAGCAATTCGCCTTCTTTGCGTTGATTGCTATCGGTAATGTTTATATTAGCATACTATTTTGAGAACTATTAACATCAACGTCTTTATATAAATCGGTAATAATAATAATAACTTTCAAACGCATAACAATCATGTCACTTTTCAATCACAATACCTATTGTTTTCCTTCCTATCCTTCTCAATGCTGAATAACGTGATGTCATGAATTGTGAATAATTCCTTAGACGTTCATTCGGTATTTTTCATTGAATCTTACAGCTATGTTATGGGATCATAATGTTTAGGGTTTCAATGTTCGTAAATGTAAACATTATTATGTATAAAAATGTTTGTTAGCATGCTTCTTTTAATAATATTGTTTTCATCTATATAGAAAATACTCACGGGAGCCCGTCATTGAAAAGGGCCGACTCGGACGGCGGGAAACAGCTGAGAAGATCGAGAGAACTCATCACCTCCAGTCCACTCGCACAAAGAAGTAGAAAATGTAAGTAGTTTCATGTGTTTTTATAAAATACTATCACTCTATACATTGGATTTTGAAATGTATGTATTTGATTCTATGAAAAGTCTGATTGATATGATTCTATGCATAATATTTGATTCTATGAAAAGTCATTTCCAACAGAAGTGACTTATCATACGTGACATACAATCAAATATTATGCAATACTATATACTTAATTATTACTTTTTATAGAGGCGTACCTGTAAAACTATTTTAGTCCATTTAACGTATAACTGAGCGGGTATAGAGATCTAAGCAAAACAATTTAGTAGTCAAAAAATAATTCTCAAATGGTTTCAATATATGAAACCTTTACATTGCAGACTGCTCGCTCACTGAAATTCAAGCAGTACCTTTTTCTCCGCCAAAATGTTGTGTAGGTATACTTGCGTGGTAAGGACGTAAACTAATAAAAAGCTTTCATCTGACGTGCTTTCCTAGTCGTCGCGCAGATTACAGCGATTTAGGGAAATCAGAATCTCGTCTGAAATAAAACATAATTAAAATGATGATGTATGCTATCAGTGGCCGCGCGCCTCCCGGCGACGCAGCGCACGCCGTCCCTGGACACGCTGTCGTCGCTGGCCTCCGACGACCTCATGATGGACCACGACCTGGCGCGCTCCGTCACCAGCCTGCAGAGTGTTGACGATTACATCGAAAGGTCAGTGCTTCGATCGCCTTCACTTTTTTTTTCACCCTTTAATGGTCCACTGCTGGACCGGGTCTCCTCTCATATTGAGAGGGATTGCCTTCACAATACACAGGAAATTTCAGAAGTATTTCAGACTTCCAGCGAATTATAATATGTTTAATATGTTTAAATTTAACATGTTTGTTTCTGTAAATTGTCCAGTGCATTAAATTGTTAAATAAATATATAACTATTTAAACTTATTTTTACCAAAGCATCGCCTTCGAACTTTGAAAATAATGCTCGTATCAGGTAACACATGAGTATGTATATTAGTCCTTACATGCCCACTGCTCTGAGCGTTTGTAAATATCGAATTATTGATATTATTTCGATTTCATTACCAGGACTCCTCTCGGAGTGCCGTAATTACTTGGAGAAGTCTTGGAGAAGAAAAACGGACGATATTTGAGGACTAGATTAAAATGATTCATGTGTGCGGGAGTAATCATTAGATCTAAATTCAGCAGTGGAGTTAAAGTCAGTTATTTGTATATACATTGCTATTTAGAACAACTGTTATAGCATTAGCATACCTTGACATAGTTAAAGCAAATGCGAAACCGCATACATAAAACGCAGAATGTCCATCGACTTGATGCCTGGAAAAGAAAAAAAAACGAGTGAATAAAATATACTGTTTTAGTGAGTCTTTATGTGCCCGGAACGAACCCTTAGTCGTTGCTTTAAATGTTTCGTCGATCAAAAAAAGCTGGTTATTGAAATATGCCACAGATTATGTGTAATAAGCAGTAAGTTTTAAAGAATTTGAAGTTTCAAAGTTATACATATTAACTACGACAGTGACCGTTTTTCAATATATTTCGACCGCAGCAACATTAGGATTTTTCTGACAATAAGTAAGTAGGTACTAATTTTTATAAATTTGTTATAGACTGGATAGTTCACTTCGGAGCGGCCTCAACTCGCTGGACGAGAGGCAGCTGCGTCAGGAGCTGTCGTCTTCCAAGCAAGCCGTCCGCCAGTGGAGCCAGCTGCTGGAGAAGAACAACCTGCTCGACCGGCAGCTGGCGGCCATGGCACAGGGCGAGACCGGCTCTCTGTCGGCCAGCAACAACAGCCTCAGCAACATCGGGTAAGTACCTACCCCTTAGATTTTAGGGAATAGCCTCCGTCTGACGACTACATTAGAGACTATTACTATTGCTACATAGAAATGTCAACAAATATTGAAACACAGAAGCTATGAATTACCTTTATCTTCTTTACATAGTATAAAATAAAGTCGCTTTTTCTCCCTGTCCCTATGAATGCCTAGATCTTTCAAACTACGAAACGGATTTTGATGAGTTTTTTTTAATGGATAGAGTGTTTCAAGAGGAAGGTTTGCACGTATAATAACACCCATTATATAGTAGAGCAATACTGTTATTTGTGAGATTTCTAATGTGGTTTTTATGATTGAATTAGGGCGCGCGAAGCCGCGGGCAAAAGCTAGTGTAGATATAAAATGCCTAGTTCAATCACTATTCATTGCGAGTTTCAAATAATTTTGACGCCCCCGCAAACCTCTGAGAACTACGTAATAAAGAAACTTCGCTATATGAATTACTAATCTGTGGGTGCTGTCGTGTGAAATGTTTATCGACGCTTTTCAAACAAGAAATAACGTAAGCGCGACGGACAAAGGGAATGTGCTCGACGAGATATGAAAACAAACAAACTATCAATCGTTATCTAAACAAACAACAGCATTCACACTCAGTTTACATTCCAATTCCAGTAGACAGAGTAATATGACTCGTATTACGTTGTCCTGTAAAAGAAAAATATAGAATTGATATTAATGCAATAGTCCATGGTTCAGACATGCTTGTAAAATCCAAATATGATACGTTATCGTATCGTATAGTTAGTTATACGTATCAATAGATAATGTTTCCAAAAACACGTTTCAAACTAAAATTTTCCTTAAACATAAATCTAGTGTTAATATTATTTGCTATTTAAAAAACAGAGAATATTTAATGATATGCAATTTTAAGCTGTTTCGCAAAGCCATTTAAATACAAGTTTCCAATAGATTGTGAGGTCAATGCACTTAACAGGAAATTAAAATTGGACTGCGAAAAGTTCGCCTTTTTGTTTTATCGTTACAGTTATTAAGTGGAGAAATGTATTATTCAATATTTTCAATCTGTTTTGTTACAAACTGCAGGTACCAAAGTTTGCGATTTCGTTGACGCGGACAATTTAACAGTCTGCGCCTGTTACCTTGCTTGACAATCGCCGAATCAATTATATGCGCTCCGTTACTTTAGAACGAGTCGACTTCACTTCGGTCGGCCATTACTACCCGCATAATGTTCGTACCTGTTTTTTTTCTACCGGAGACCCTAATTATCTTAAACTCTCCAATTTGACTTAAAGTCCATTTCAACATTTAAACGGAGCGCTTATTGCTGGCCTGCCCCGTATTTGTAAATGTTATACACCTTGACATAAACTAAGTTAAACACTTTAGACCTATTGATTAAAGTACAATTTTACATCGTGTGAAATGAGCAATATTTTCATATTGCAAATTTGCTCTAATAAATTGAAACAAATGCAAATATATACATATTGTTAACGTTTTTATTAATTGCTTACTTACGAGATTACGAGAAATTGTATTACCACAACGTACACAATGTATATTATTTGTTATTATCGAAACGGCACGCGATGTGATCGTAAAAATGAAAACAAAGCTCTAGTGGATACCGTTTGTGCGCTAATCAGATGAATTGTCTGAGTATGATCATCTGACCTCCATATGTCGTGCCGCTCCACAATAGACATTATACAACAATGGGAATATTCTCTGGCGTCTTGAGGCCGATCTGCGCACCTTGATATGCGCATGTGCATCGCTTTGAGAATTCACGTCTTACATTTCAAAACAAATCATAAATGCAAATTTTTACTCTCATAACCGTAACAAAAATTGAAGGAAAAGTGAAACTTAAACTTGTGTATGAAAGTTGTTCCGTTAAACAGACATAATACACAAATAATTTTTAATATCTATAAATGTTTTGTTTTTAAACCCTCAGGAGTACCTACAGTGGCTTATTAAAAAATATTGCATACTATCAAAGTTTCGCTTCCGAAGCATTACATAGCTCGATTTCGTAAGTCAAAATATGCGATGCGAACGTCGTTTTTCAAGGTGGATTTTACGGCTCTCAGGTCCTTGCTCCATGAGGTAATCAGATAAAGCGACATCGCAGCTGGCCGCCCGTTTGGTTCATCTCGCCGCGTGCCTGCGCCCGCGTGCCGCGTCCGCTCGGATGTTAGTCGGTAACTCGTCGCGCACGCGGTCGTACGTAACTGGCACGTAACGCGCCCGCGACATCGGCACGTGCTCGCCGCGCATCAACACTAACCGATCGAGTCTTAATCCCGATATATCGATCACGACCGGGTCATTGAACGCCTAAATCACTACTCTCATTTCATCTAAAACATTATAGAACTCCTTTCCTGTATCCAACTTTGAAGTATCGTTTGTAACCAACAAAACGTTTATCGAAATTAGGGAGTGTTAATACATTTATAAATGAGTTGAAATACGAATGTAATAGAATACGCAGTTAATGTGTGATAATTACATATTTACTGAAGGTAATATATTTTCGTGTCAAATATACGGATATACTCGTCGCCCAAGGATTGTTTACCCTACAATAGGCAGCTATGATAAGCTAGGATTAAATCGGAAGCCCTAGTAAAAAGCAAATAGAATTAACTCAGATTATTGGTGTTGAAGTTCGTTGACACAAAGTTCATATATTATTAAAAGTTTTTCATCGTTCTAAATTATCTACCTACGTGCGTATACACTCATGAAGAAGATAACGTATACCAGACAATTTTATCTATTTTAACGTACATACATGAGTCCCAGGACATAACTAAATGCACAGCAACATCATATCAATAATGTTCTTTCTGTTCAAACTGTGTTCGAAGGACGAAAAGTTTTTATACATCCGTCGCCGCCCCTGGCCAGGGGATATCGTTTCGTAACAAAAGAATATCTCTTAGTGCCAACATTCCTATTTCGGCTTTATTATTTTTAACTGACATTCATCGAGACAAACGTACGTGATCTTTGTGCGAACATGAATGGTAGGTCGAACCCTTTTCGTAAATTGTGTCGAGGTTTTATGAAACGTTAGACGTAATTACCCTCGGATGGTGGGTATATGACGATGTTCCAATTGCGCTAAATACCAACTGCCTATCAATGTACGCGCTGTTAACATAGACGACCGCAAGTTGTTTTGCGGTATCCTGTTGTTATATACCTACATTACGTACCTACCTAACGTCGTCTACGTTCTCATATTATGTAAAACATTATGTAATATTGCTATTTAAAAAAAATTGCCCAGGTCTGTTAGTAAGTATAAATACCAAAATGCATTTCAGTTAAAATTTGAACGATAGAGTTTATGTAGCCATGTACGGAACGCAGCACGCACGCGGGTTAACGAGTAAAGCCACCCCTGTTGTTGTCTAAATTTAGTTGCCATGGCAACATTGAATAACTTTATCAGATAGCGTCGAACAGACTTCCTCGATGCGGATTCGGTAACAGGAGCTCATGAAATATAAATGAGCAACAGTGATAATAAAGATGTTCGTAACATTGACTCGATGTGAGTGAAGTGAAAAGAATTGTTTTCATGCCGTAATGTTGTAGGAACTAGTCCAAAATATTTTTTTCTTACAATTGTAATAACAATTTCATTAGAAATTCGTCTGTCTGTAGTAATTAGCCGGCCGACGCTAGATATGCTTTCTTAATAGACACAGCTTTCAATCATCAAACTCTCCAACTCTATTTCCATTTGGGTATTTCATTTTCACGTGTGATACATTCACTTCCCGTTTAAGAGAGCATCAACGAGTGGTTTATCAAATTTTTGTATAAAAAGTTAGCTATATCGGCTTTGAACGTATATAATATGTACATATGTAAGTACTTCTTTTCAATTATCATAATTTCACTTATCGCTCTCTTCAATGTAACGTCACTAATGAGCGCCTTATTGTGCTCAAGGTACAGTAACTGTAAATTTGACTCTCAATGTAATTTATGGATTTCAGTATTCTCAAAGTTACGAAATCGGCCTTTGTCACTTTTGACCGCAGTTTCTCTTAATGACTTGTGCTTCCTATTCAACTTTTTCTTTATAAAATACATTAGTATTCTATTATAATTATGCACATTGAAAATTTATCTGATTTCGTGTGTTGAGATTCTGCATATTGTCATATTATATTTAAATCATCTTCATTTTATGCAATGTTGTGATCCTAACTAAAAACATATATTTACGTAATTTTATTTCTAAACGACAATTAACGAATTAATATTGTGTAACCAGTAAAAATAAACAAAAATTGGGAGACAATCTTACTTTGAAATGTCAAAACGTTACCTGCCGTGAGAACTGTAGATTTCTTTAAATTTACGAAACACTGACCTATTCCAATCAACAACAGAATGCTAAAACGCAAATTGACGTAATGGTTTGTTGAAATTAAAACGACCAAGGAATGTCAGTTGCAATGCTGAAGTATATCGTGAAGGTAGTTCAGTTTATAGGAAAAGGTGAACAAAACAGAACGTATTCACAGATAATTTTCGACATTATCCCAATAACATTTACAGTATTGTGAATAAACCTACGGAGTTTTATAAAAATGTCTATACAATTGGAAAATATACAGTATAATTGATAAGCATAATTTCGTTAACATTTGATTAGGATCTCTTAATGCAATGATAAGACTTTCATGATAAGCGTGTAACGTATAAATAAAGGAAATACATGGTTTTATGCGTACTTTACATATTTCATGATTATTCCCTTTTTGATTAAGATTGTGAACACAGATTTAATGACCTGGACATTAATTATTATACCTATATATATATATTTAAAGTGTAACTAAACAGTGACAAATAAAAAGAGTGCGCGAGTGTCGTTGAGTCACGGAGATCGCCACTTAAATGAACGTGCCATTATTTATGATAGTGATATAAACATCTGCTGCGATGACGATGGAGAAGACCACCATTTTATTGGAGAAGGAGGCGCCGGTTAAAGGTATAGTGGCCCAAGTGGTCACTATGCTAAATGGCCAAGCACAGAGGTACGTAGTCAATAATTCGCCTGAGTAATCAATAATTGTATGTAAGCAGTGGCGTAGCTAGGGTATTTGCTGCCTGGTGCAGATTAGGACTTGATGCCCTTTAAAATGGTCGAAATAATGTCAGATTGCAGAACACAGTAGAGTAGATATACATTTTTGAAGAATTTTTGAAGATCGTCGACTTTGATGCCCCTTTCCTTTTGATGCCCGGTGCGACTGCACC
>DWQT01004936.1:0-10756 GCA_018244895.1 Myscelus amystis hages
CATTATCCTGGATTACATGTTAGTAGTATTTGTTACCATCCAAATGTAATTCATTACATTTTTAACATAGAATGAAGCTTAACGTGACTAAGCCATGTTTAAAAAGCAATAATCGCATTTTGGGCATTGATAATATGAACGTAAATATGGCTGTACTTATAATAAAAAAGGGCAACACAACAGAAGATGAGGTCGAGGGTGGACCGAATCGGAGAGATGTACCTACGCGATAAGAGACAGTGGAAACAGCTAAATTAGAGAGTACATATTTATATATATCCCTTTTAAGGGATATAAAACAATTTTTTGAAAAATAGTAAATTGGCTTTTGTAGATTTTTCTTGAATTATTGTATTTTATCTAATTCGGGTAATGAACTTACTCGTATTTATTTACTAACCAAAGCAGCAAATAGGGAGTAGAAAGAACCAAAGCTGGAGTGAACCTCTTCAAAACTCGAACGAAGCGAGCTAAGCACATAAAGAAGAGTTTATTATGGATCGCCGGTACGCGCTCCAGAAAACTAGAAATCTGAACGCGAAAACTTCTGCTCGCTCAGACTTGCTTTGGTACTTTATGAAGTTTCTAATTTAAACGTACGATATACTCGTGTGTGTGGTTTATAAATAAAAACTTATAAATTACCGATGCCTAAAGAGTTTTATAATAATAATCACTGGGAACATTTTGCGCCTTTGATCCAAAATTAGGCAGAGCTTCTACTATGGGAGTCAATAAATGTTTGTTCCGTATTGGAATCGAACCCAAGACCTATGGCTTAATAGCCAGGCTCTCTAACCGCTCAACTACAACGCCAGTCCTTGACTGTAACACTGACAGTATATATCAAACACATTTAACATTCTCATACTTAATTACTGGTGTTAATTAATTTATGCTCATTGCAGTATTATTTCTGCGAAGCTGCGTTACGAAACATTTTATTATCTGCTTTCGGTATACAATATCTATAGTTTATAAATAGCATACATATATTTACAATACTATTATTAAAAAAATAAACAAAGAAACTGTAAACCTTATAAAAGTATTCCAAAATTTTGACTAATTTCCATAGTTACACGCATTTACTAAAGATGATGCAATTTTCATTGCTCTTATATTTTTAAAAAAATTAGTTGACGGAAAGTTGAAAGAAGACTGGATAAGCGCGGGGACTATGTAGTACCGGGAACGGCGAAACGGAACAGAAACAATGGACGCTAATGAAATAACTCTTGCCCGGCTCCGAGCACCTTCCGCGCCCCCAATGTGTTGTCTCCACTCGGCTCATTAAACTTTTCCACGTACAGTAGCTTATCTGCCTTTTCATCCAATATCCTTTATCCGCCAAGTTCTATTATCCTTAGAAGAGTCGCATTCTTTTCTGTTAACACGGTGTTTTTATCAAAGTAATAATGAAGAGTACTTTCCTTCAAAACGCGAATAAAACTAAGTAAGTGACTATGTCCTTATAAGGACTCCGTGCATCTAAAATGCAGGTAATTTTTTCAAATAATAACTGCCACAGACTAACACGAAAGCAAAACTCTAAAGCAACTCATCCAAGTATTTCATTCGCATTTTTGGCAATCCAAAATGTCTGTGATTGGACTTATTGCACCAAAAACATAGGTGCATAAATTTAGTCAGACCACTTATGTCAGATTTGCTGAATGCTCGTTGGTTCGGAACGGGAAATAAAAACTAAAATCGCTACCGAAATTGTCATCATTTATCTTCTGATCATTATTTTAGTGATATTCGCTGCGTTCCCAAGAGTATATTTCGAACAAAATGTCGTAAAATCCCATTTGCTATATCATACATCAAGCTGGATGAGCTGAGTCGATAGGGAAGCCCTCGGGAGGGCCGGGATATATCGCCGGGCCCGCCCACCCGGGACTTTGCTAGATTGGAAGTTTCGGAAGCACCTATTATATAATATAGTACTGAGGATAATCCAAAACTGTAACAGCATTGACTAATTACTGACTGGTAGATTAATTCACGTTGGCCAAACCGATTGCTTTACAGGTCCTGGATACTATTCCGGTACAAGACAATATCTGTGAGATGTGTACGTGTTTTTGTTTTTAGGTGTGTCTATGTTTAACTATTAATCTAGTGTCTATCTTTATCAGTTTATCAGCTGTTGCTATCACAATGCAAGATTTCCCTGCAGTTGGACAAGTGTGAGTTGCTTCGAGATGCCATTATTATAGCATCTCACAGTGCTGTCACACAATAAAACCGCCATTACTATATACATATATGTGTTACTTGCTTAGAGAATTTTATATCTCAAGATACAAAAGAATAACTAAGCGCAGAATAGTTTTTAAATGGGAATATTTTCGGAATGCCACCAGCCCTACAGAATGCCCGTAATGAGCTGAATATCCCCGCGACAGGTTCACGCAATTAGTGTTCAACTCTAACTATTTACTAGCCATTCGAATCGTTATAGGGCTTAAGTTCCAGGTATTTACTTAGTTAGGAATTTGCGTGAAGCTGCTTAATTGCGTGACTTCGATTGTGAAGTAAATAATGTTTGCCAACTCAGCATTTATCACCGGCGTGGACTACTCCAGAATATTTGTTAGATTCGTCATAATTACGACATGCGATTGTTTTGTTTTTAAGCTGACATACAGTCCACATATGATGGTATGTGGTCACCGTCGCCTACACACATGTACGGTACCATCGGAGCTGCCAAGGCATTGCTGGTTTTAGAGGAGAGCCCTTCGCCGAATCCCATGTCATAGCGTTCCAAATACCTCAAATGGCAGTTCTGGGGATATTTTACACGTGCGCGGTAGAAAACGAACGTGCCACCCCTACTGTGGAAGACCGCTACAAGCAAAGTTGATCATGCCGGTTTTTCAAAAATTTGGATATTTCGTTAAACAAATAAAGTATACTAAGTACATATTTGTTTCACAAAGCGAACCGTTCTTATCTTATTTTGTACGATATAGAATACACGCATCAAATTTCTATTTAAGTGCAAAAACTCTCATAATGTAGAAACTTACCCACTTGGAATAGGCACCGCAATTAAATAAAAACCTACCGAGCCAGTTAATCTAAAACTCTTGACACAGTGTCCACTTGGCCTCACGCTCGGTAAATCAAGTATTCCCTCGGGATATCTTCAGCCGGACACACCCTCGGCAGACCGTCTGAAATTACATCGGGCTTTTTATGATTAATTGGAAGTTGTGTGGAAAGATTGTTAAGATTAATAACATGAGCGGTTAGATTATATAGTACTTATCATCCGCTTTAGCGAGGATGGTTAGAAGTGACTTTTACATCATCATTATCAGCGTTTTCATCATACCTTCCATGGCTCACTCAGTGCTGTCTTCAGCTTTCTTCGACCTGTCTCTTTCCGTGTCTTTTTCCTCTTTATGGTATTACGTCTTTTATTTATTAAAGACCATGTTAAGATTAATATAAAAAAATATTTGTTCAAATTCCAAAGTCATCTACCCCTATTTACTTTCATAGTAACTTAGCCTTAAGGGAAACTCATTATTACACCAGAAAAACATTTAACCGAATGGAAATTACCTAAAAAATATATTGGGTTTGAGAAATTATGATATTTTAGACCCCTTTTTTGATATCGCTGACCACATCCAAAAAATAATAGAACCTGTTTACCTAAACTTACCCTCGCGGTCGGTAAATCAAGCACTGCCCCCAGGCGTGTGCGCCCGGTTCCGGCCGAACTGCAATAACCTCACGCCTCCTATGATTCATGTTTGCGCAGCCTCTCAGCCAATGATCCGGGAAATTGATCAAGATTTGTGGACGCTGTAAGAATTAATACTATCATATTTTAAAAAAAAACGTAAACTGTAATCACTTGACCTGTTAGTGTAGCATAAATAAATAAATAAATTGGTTTCAGCTACTCCTAATAACATCAGTTATTTGCCAGTGAAAGTTCCTTCAAAATCAGTCCAAACGTGTCGGAGATTAGCCGAGAGAACAACAAAAAACAGACAGACAAACGGACAGACTGACAGACTGACAAACAAAAAGTTTTTGTGTAAGCAAAGGCTGTTTTTGACAGTACAAACACAATCCTACTAATATTATACATGCGAAAGTTTGTATGTTTGTTTGTTACTGTTTCAAAAACTGCTGAACGGATTTCTATGAAATTTGGCACACACATAGACGGTAACTTGGATTAACACATAGGATAGTTTTTATCCCGAAAAAAAGTTCCTGTGGGATGCCATGGGATGATTTTTATATATTTTGCATGTTTGTAACCACGCGGGCAACGCCGCGGGTAACAGCTAGTGTAATATAATTAGTATTGTATAAACAAGATATTCTTAAAGCAAAACCCAGAGACCGGTGGGACGGCAGCATTGAAAATTGTCTCACGGTAATCACGTCGTGTCCATATGTTATGTATTCAAATCATAACGGCAGATAAATTGTGGTGTTATTCCCATAACGAAAACGAAGTCTAAATAAGATTGCCTTGTAACAGCGCAATGTACACTTGTCTTGGCCCGTTTTTCAACCCCTAACACCACATTAGCAAAAAGTAATGGTATTAAAAGATTAAACGCCACAGTTAAGGTCCTGTTAACCCGAATTCGTTTAAGCATTCCACGAGCATCGCTAGATGCAATCTAAGTTGGAAATTTTAAAGAGACAGTGAAGTTAAAGTTACAATTAAAAGGAGTTTCCAGATTATTGTCGGCAACATTTTCACACCAGTTGATTCTATTCAACGACTGAATTTGCTCATCAGATGAGTCATACGCGTGAACTGAGAACGCTTTATATTAAATATCAAAGGAGACTACAATACATAAAGAACGTAATTTGTACTAAAAAAAAAGTTGTACGTTGTTTTAACTTTCACTGTTCATTATAAGTATAATAATGCAGTATGCAATTATGCATGCGAGTGTTAAACCGGTTAACAATAATACTATTGTTAATAATCTTGACAAGTTTCATTTTTTTATCGTTCCGTTAATCCTCGTTAAAAGCTATTCCCATGTGGACAAACTCGTCTCAAAAAAATATAAAACAACACTTTTACAACATTGCTTTAATAGTAAAAGTATTTCATACAGCGTCGCACGCTATGGCTATCATGGACATGATCGACAACGATTTTCACTTTAGACGGGTATCACATTCACAAAATGATTTAACGGATTGAAATAACGGTTTCATAGCATATGCGAACGGTTAGAGGTAACAATATTTGTAAGTGTAAAATTTATTAGCCGATGATTGGCTGTGATATTTCTTACACCTAAATGCATAATTACTGAAGCTACTGAAGTTTTAGCAATCCTTTATGCTAAACTAACAAGCCTTTGGCAAAATAATATTTGAAGACATTTATCAAACACATTAAAAATTAAAATTGTTATTCTATTTGCGAGAATATTACCTCCTACTATGCAATACTGCGTGAAAAAAATTACAAGTATTTATGTTTAATGTCTGTCTTATATAAAAATTAAAGAAACTATTGACTGATGAAGTGGAAACAAAAAACAGTTGCTTTCACATCTCTACAATTTAAAAATACATAATAGTTCTGTGGGAACTTATAACGGAATTAAAATATTTCTAGATGAGTATTTCTATTACGAATAAAATAGATAATGATCGTTAAACTCGTAAAATTAATGACGGCTGGTTTTTCTTCACAAAGATGAAAAAGCAGATGATAGATCGTTTTAATAACCCGGTATTAATGACTAAACCTCATTACCCGAGATCATTAAGATTTAATAATGACTACCGATGAACTCCGGTAAAATTTAAATTATTATGAACAGGTCACATTTAATACTGTCAGCGTCGATATATTTTTTTAATATGGATTCATCATGACTAATGTTATTCTAATTCGATAAATTTAGATAGCCAATAAAAACCACTCCATAAATAAAATATAGTTCAACAAATATTCATTAATGTCGATGAAAATGATACCTTCAATATTAATTTCTTTTATTGCAATTCAAAATCAATAACATACTGGTAATAATAAACAAAAAAGAAACTAATCAAAGTAGATCATGATTTTAATAAGAAATTAGAATTACGAGTACTGTGAAATCAGTTAGGGTTAAAAATACAACGTTATCATTAGTTAACTAAATAAGCAATCTCATGAACTAGAAAAGGAAAGTTCAACAATTCACAATATTACTTGGTAAACAGAAGTTAAAAGGAAGAAAGTAACTAATAGTCAAGACTACCGAAAGCTTGAAACTAACAGCAGGGAAATAGTTTAATTTCGTTGAAGAGAGGTAAACTGAAAACGGTAATTAAACAAAAATTTGCCCCGGAACAATATTTGAGTAACAAAATAGAAGCAACAACTTCAACCACGTATAAACGTGAGAGACGACGAAAGATTGTCGCAATTGCCTAATAAAAAAGAGCATTTGGAATTTATCGTACGAATTGTTAAAAAAGTTGTAAAATTAACAGACGGCAGCGCTCGCGGAACGTCAATGAAGAGTAAGTTAAATACAAAAAACGTTTTCGGACTGAAAAAAGATCGACTCAATTCCAATACCACTATGCTCTTATTATGAACAAAAAACGAACAACGGACGAAATTTGCACAAAGAGACATAATTTAATTCACACTCTAGAAAGTAAAGTTAATACAAGTTTTGTTCCGAAAGTACAAAAGCGATGTTTCAAAATAAAGACGGAACTGTCCAACAGATGTCTCTCTTTACATGAAGTTGAGAAATGACTCGGTAAACAAAGAAAACTTTGTTTCAGGGTGGTTTATTAAAAAAAATTATTACGTTAAAATATTTTACTCTCTGATAAATGTGTTATTATCCAAATTTCTCAAAATATCGCCTTGACATTGATTTGAATGGAACTATCTGTGACTCGCTGTTTACTTTACGTCTTATAATCTCACTCCATTAACATTTAAAGTCGAATAACATATTTTGTAGCGATGCGCTTACGTTATAAGAAAATGATGAAAGAAAGTTCCGTAACTAGCAAAATTATTTTGTATAAAAGACCCCGCTATTCGAAGCAAATTGTCTCCGAGCGAGGAAACTAAAAAATATAGAACAAAGAGACATCGGTCACTTTGATTCCGCTGAATATTGCTTTGCCTGCGTTATTGTAATTTTTTTGTATGGTGACTTTAAAAGAACCGAGTTCTAGTCAAATTGATATTGTTACGGTTTCTTCACTAACTGCATTTCTTTAACCACATCTTCTATTATTTTTTTGTGAACAGATCTTAGGTAATCACACTTAATTTCAAATGATAGTTAGAAAAAGGATTTGCATCACTAAAATTTTTAGCGTGTGACCTTAGCACGTATGCACATGTAAACTGTGAGGAATCTCTTAAGTAAATACATTACGTTGTACATAGTTATCGATTATTTGTATATTGTATCGTTCGAATACCTATTTATATTAAATAATACAATCCCCAGCGAAATAGACCGCCTTAAGTCAAGCCAAATTGATGAAACAACTAATTACAACGAAAAATGACAGCATAATTATGGGATAATTAATTAGCTCGTAATAATCTAACACAGAACAAAAAAAATCATAAATGTATCTATCTATCGAGCATACTATTAAACGTTCGTTACGAAGAATCTTCCAAAGCGTTTAGAACAAACAATACCACAAGTTAGAGCATCAATTTTATTTTCGGCGTCGATTCCGGCCTACTGCCTGCCTATCTAAACATACTGACTCAACTCAACTGTGTATTGAAACCTATGACCATCGAGATGAATCAGATGGATGAATCGTTGTTTCGTATCTCCGGTTTTTAAGGGGTTCATCGATCGAGCATTACCGCAAGCGTTACGGCACCTCGCACGTATCGCCTTTGAGATCTGATCCGCTCACGTTTTCCACGTGTCACACTTAGCTCGAATAAAATTGAACACAGATCAACTACACGTGTGCCATTATAGTGTTTGTGCATTTGTCGTGTATTAAAGAGAAACAGCGTTGATTTTTTTAGTGATATAACTAAAAGTAAGAGACGATGAAAAATTCGTGATTAATTAAGCAGTGTACTGGTGGGTTTTTGTGACGTCCGATCTCTCCTGTACCAATACACTATAGTTGCCATGTTCGAGAAACTTTTGTGAATGAAGACTTAAGTAATACGTACATAAAAGACCACACACTAACCAAACCTCTATAGACACCTAGAATTAGAAAACTATTAAATCAAATACATGACAACTAAACTCCAAACTAACATAGGGGTTTTTAAACAGCACATTAATTAATAAGAAGGTACTTTTATCAGCTGTGTGACACGTACCTAACAGAGATATTGATACGTGACACAATTCTAATAGAATCTCCGTTCTCCGAGCGTCATCATAAATGCATAACATATGTATAGGTACACATAGGCTAGCCTCCTAGTATGTTACTCGCGCCGAGATTGCATAATACTTATGACACTCAATGAATGGAACAACATGATAATATGGAGCATCACATAATATTAACTTAGGAACAATGTGGTATAAAATGCTTTGGAACTTTAGGATCTTCAAGATAAGACAAGAGTAAACAATCTATTAACATACATAAATTCTTAGATATAAATGATATACCTATTATTTAGATAGTGCTACAGTAGAAAGCGGAAGCAAAAATTGACGAAATAGAACAAATTACTAGTTACCTACGATTATTAAATGGTCACATAAATGAAAATAAGAAAATTAGATCTTTCTTATAAGGCGCCTATCTTACTGTCGATACATTAAAGGGGCAAGACCCGAAGTTGAAAAATTTATTGATATTCCGCCAGGGTGGAAAATAAATTTACACTACACTCGTAACGATTGCCTACTCGAAAAAAAAAGATTAAAAGCCCGAGGGCTTAGCTAATAAATCCGAAGGTTTAAATAATAAAAAGTAACAGTTAAAAATGTAGAAACATCTGAGGAGTCACTCTCTAGTTCGGTTCGAGTGACGTCATTATCAAAGACTTCAGTTAAAAACACTCGGCGTCGAGTTTTTCTCGTTTACCTACCGCTCCTTAAGGGCTCTGAAATCCCTTGCTGGACCTTGTAAATCCGGTGGAGCTATTTTATTGGCTTTGCAAAACGAAAACGAGGAAAACGAACATTTTTTTTGTTTCGAAATTGAACGATTATTTTGAGCGGTTTGCAAAAAACAGCTAAAAATATTTTATACACAGAGCCGTGATTTTCGTCTTGTGATCAAACGCAAAAACATCTGCCATTTACGGCCCCGAATACACTCTTATTTGTTAACTTGTTTACTATTAGCTGTTGATAAGAATATTAAATTGGTTTTCTTTTTACCCCTACTCAAGTTACTCAAATTACAAAACAAAATAAGTTCTTACCTATAAATTACAGTAACATCTGAGGTGGTTGGTAATACTTCCATAAATAATATTGGTCACATCTTGACGCATGGGGATTTCGTTTGTCACCGGTGGACTTACGATAGACAGTCTTGACAGTTTTTGACTTCCTCCTAAATAGCTATAGATTTTATGGCAAAATTTTATTCCCTCGTAAATAATAATTAATACTTTACGTCTACGTAATTTTGATTATTAGTAAACATATCATTGTATAATTTTTTAATACAATTTTTAAAAATACCATTCGAATTCCTGAGAAGTCGTAAATGTCTTCAAACGGTGAATTCTATGGATACCATGATTGTTTTTTTTTCTCGTTTTTACACATATAATGTATGTAAATACATACACTGTTCGATAAGTGAAGCTTTTGATCTATGAAGTAGTTAGTACTAGTTACATTTTATTACCATTATACGATGGTTGGTAGAACGTAAGCCCTAGGAAACTTGAGCGACAGCGTGTGTCGTTCACAAGACGGTCTCAAGATTTCTGCCTCGACTTCAGGACAATCGCCAATCAATTACGCCTCCGGACCCATAAATCATTTCAGCTTTCCGTTTGCCGCAACTCAGAATTGTACTGTCAAAGCACAGTCATTTGTTGCTTTGACGCCGAATCATAATTTATGCGCTGGTGTGAACGGTCCCTGGTATTCTGTCATTTGTCGGTAATGCTTTATTAATGAGTCTAGGAACTGTCGTAGTTTTGTCGGAATAGATTTTTTCATTGATTCGTGTAATACGAAATAAATAATGGTTGTTAGAAAATGTTTGGCTATATTTATAACGCATCGCACGTTAGGTGGACTTTTCAAAATTATTGCAATTTAATTTGTTTTCGTTATGATTTTGTGACTTTAATTAAATTCAAAGTTGGCAACCAATAAAAATGTTGAAAAAATATAATACAAATTGAAATTTAAAGTTTTAATGATAAGAAATATTGCATGTGCCCTACAGCCATAAATAAAATTTCTGTGATTGCCCAACACTATACTAACGTTTACTTCCAAACTTTTGCTATTTTGAAGCACGATTCTATCTAAAACTTACCACGTTGCCAAGTTTTTTATTGTACCTAATAGGTACCGCAAAAGGTTTAGTCTAGCCTTTTTTAGAATACTGAACACGAATATCTTACATCTTATTCTTTGAAAGGTGGTAGCTCATTGTATATATCTACCTTGGACTGACCTCGTGGTTGAGCGGTTACAGATCCTGACTGTGAAACCGGAGGTCGGGGGTTCGATTCCCACCCAGGACAAACATTTGTGTGATGAGCACATTTGTTTGTTCTGTGTCTGGTCGTAATAAAAAT
>DWQT01004937.1:0-10755 GCA_018244895.1 Myscelus amystis hages
TGCATCGCATTTTAATGCATAAAATGAGTTTTATGTGGAAAATTCCGTATAAGTGTAAATAGCAGAGCCATTAATGTCTGACATTTATGTCAGAATTAGTGTCGTAGTCTGAACGTACCATTACACAATCGTCCACATTTTTGCCTAATTAAGGCCGCTTCGTGCTTACGAGGTTTCACATCGAAATTCAGAATAATATGAAGGAGTACCTAAAGTCGGTGTATCCTTTGCCCCTGCTGGCGTAGTCTATGAGCATCCCGGAGAGCGGCGAGGAGATCATGCCGCCGATGCTGCCGTACACGCGCTGCAGCCCGTAGTCCGCGCGCTGCTCCCGCACGATCGCTATCACGGCACCCTCGAACATCGCGAACGCCGTGCCACCGATGATCCCGATGAACACACGAACCTTGCAAACACACCATAAACGTTAACTCACAGAATGTCGACATTTGTTATTCAGACACTATGAAAATGTTGCAGACCACATAACTCATAATATAATAGTATTTAGTTTAAGAGAAAAACATCGTAAACAGGTACTATTTTATACTGTACTATATATTTTACACTAGATAACAATATGTAAAAAACTAAATTAGATTGCACTTGCTTTATATGTGAATGGTCAATCACTGATCATGGACGTGCTACAGTTAGCATACACTTAAGGCAAGCCCTAGGTCACTTAACGCAACCATTCGTATAAACTACGATCATTTAGACGAAGACTACCAAAGTACAAACTTTACGTATATTCTATAATATTATCAAGACGTAAACTTAGCCACTGAATCACTGGCATTGACAATAACATCCGCTCTGATTAATACCTCACATCCAGTTGTTACAAATAGAAAACGGATAATAAAACCGTGGAGTGCAGTGGGATTATTGCGATATATGCGGCATAGAGAGCGCTTAAACAAAAAATTCAAAGAAGTCCCTGAGAACAACACCAAGAACCACTTTTGTAATGCATTCGTAAAAAAAGCATAGAGAAATTATGAGAAGCATGAAATTGAAAATGAAATAAGACAACAAAAAGTAATTTTGGAAGCTTATTAGAAATATCAGTTAAGAACAAAGAAATGGATCACTCTGCTTTGCTCACAATACAAAGACCATTGTGTAAATAAAAGATAGAACTTCTTTCTCAATGCTGGAAAAAACTTGGAGAAAAAATCATTGAGAATCATTGATGGCTTACAAGATGAAGCCATAATAGGAAGTATTAAGTCCTACGAAATAACGTAGCACTTCAGTGCATCAACTGAAATAATATGATAGAATTGAAAGCAGAGGCCTTAGATTGAATTATAAGAATAATTTACTATGTTGATACGCAGAATAATTGCATTCTAATCTTGTGCGCATGCGATTGTCTCGAACCGTTACCTGGCGGCTCGAACATCGGGGCCGAGGCCGAATAAGGTCTCGGCAATGCACGTGTGTGCACTTACGAAATTAATCTCTCGCCATACAATACGAGCTTGGCTTGGGCATTCAGACGTAACTGTTTTAACTTAAATTATGTTAACATCGGATAAAAATATTGGATACTATCCAAACTACATATTTTCCCCATCCAAACAGAGAATTTCTTCGCACCATCGACGCGATGTTTCGCAAACTGCGACCACATTTAAAGCTTAACGTTCCTTTAAATAAAATTACTAAACTAGATACCGATAAATACATAGTCCAATAATTGACTAAATAAAATCCAAACGGGTCAAACGTTGCCTAAAGTTTGTTCAGAAGACGTAAAAATTAGAACGGAATACACATTAAAATGGCGCATAGAAGCAATGTAAAATGAAAACGAAGACAATGTACCGGGCGGGTCGCATTCAGTATCAAGTTCGTCATTACTCAGTTAGTGACGATTAAACGGCAATTTTTTCATCAGTGGGTCTGTTGTCTTATCAATCTGCATATTGTTACAGGTAAAACACGTAACTCACAGCTAGATAAGTCCAGAAAGTAAAAGCCGGGTCGAGTTCTATTTGCTGTTGTTGATTCTCGCAAAGACTCTTTCTAGGCGCAACCGCAGCGCACGCCGCGGAGCATTGCGACACTCTCCTTGAACCCACCTTCACCCACACCATGTCGCCCTCTTGTGTCTGAAAACATTACGTTATAAATAATCATACATGCTACTTTATCACTTGCTCGTCCGATTGATTTAACTTGTATTCAGACTTAACGCAGACATTTTTGTTTAAATTTTATCAGTACGAAATCAGCAGAATGCTATATTTATTGCCATTCACTAACACATGGTGTTCTATTACCTGTTGAAAATTATCCGCGCACGTCATATTGTCGATCCCAGAGTAATTACTATCGTATGTGGTCACATTGTCCTCGGTTATTCCGTTGACCCAGTAATTTTTGACACTTGAGGGATCGTCCTCATTATCATTTGTTATGGTCATACGATAGCTCGCGTCTCTTAACGTTTCATCTAAATCGCCTACAAAATCTACGCTCCCAAAGGAGCACAGCGTTCCATTTTCATGCGATGAACATTCCATTTGATACAATTGAGGTGTTGGAAAAAATATTTCACGCTCCGATATTCTAGACATTGTTGTATTAAAATAGGGGTCATTGGTCATAATTCGGGAAGTGCTCTGGTCCTTCCCCGCAGTTCTCGTAGTAAATTGGGACGCCAAGGTGTGGCGGTACGTAAGCCGCTGCGAGTCTGTACGCGAGCGCAGGTGCAAGCCGTACGAGTGGGCGCGCATCATTACACTCATTTCTTCCGAGGATACCTCTTGGGACGTTTCACAAACGAAACCGCACGTTAAAATACTGCAAAAAAATCAACATTTTTATTTTAAGCACAGTAACTATAAAATTCAGTATGTATACCGATATAAATGTAGCTTATGTAGCATACATAAAAATATTATTCTAGTATCTTATTGTAATCAACATATAGCTAAGTAACCATTTATATGACGTTCATTACATAAAGCAGCTCAATTCTAACCCACAAGAAGAGGCTCAAAGCGATTACAGAAAACACTTACGTTAGATTAATGTTGTACGCATATGTGTGTAGCGGCTTGCATGGATAATCATGAATTTGCTGCAGATGCAGGGTTCCATCGCAATTAACCAACAGTTCCACGGCCGGGGGAAAAGTGACAGTAATGCGGCCTACTGGCACCGTCAGCAGGAGCAGAGCGGCGCCACCGCCCAGCGCCGACGAGAGAGCCAATAATAACTGCACATCCAAAATGTTTCATACATTTTCTATACTCACGTGAACATAATAACAAACAACAACAAACTTTTAAATGGAACGGTCGCTCAAATTAGTCTTGTCTAGTCTAATAAACTTATATTTACCGTCACTAGACTATAGCTGAAATATTAACATCAAGCTTAGCAAACTCTCTGCAATCACATACCTACTTATTGAAATATGCTACTATAAATCAATTCTATATATAGCTCCGTAAAAAACAGTATCTTATAATGTTTTAAAGTACGTATTTGTTTAATATAGCAGTCCTTGTATTTGCCGTCGCCAATCTAAGACCAAGTGTCCCACGTAGGTACCTTTTGCAGATACTTTGCTACTCACAACGCGAACAGGACTGTGGACGCTTATATAAAACAGTGATGATACGATACAGTCATTAAAACGCATCATTTTAGGAGACAGAATGCTGTAGCTATTGTGCGTAACGTTATTATGGCTAGATTCAAGTACGCATTGTTCTTACAATGTGTGCCAAATGTACGAGTACCTATTGATACCGCCTTGCCTCGTCATATTAAGTGTGTATTTTCTGTTATAACTCTATTTACAATTAAATCAACAGTTGGTAAAGGACTTCACCATACCATTACTATAAATATAAATTAACTTTTAATGTTATAAAATATTTAATACGTGTATTTTTATATGGATATACATACGTATTAGAAATGCAACGTTTAAACAACACTATGTATAATATAATAATGTCAGATTCTCATGTAAAACATATACATACATACATCGTACGGGCCTGCATAATATCAGCAACATGTTCGAATCGCCATTTAATGTGTTATTACAGTACACACTTTAAAGGCACTCATTCGGAAAATGAAACATCATCTGTATAGGTAAATTGCTGACGGAAAGAAAAACAGGATGCAGTATTTAAGATGAATGATGGGCGCAACTGCGACCGGCCTCATGAGATGCAATTAAATTACATCACCAAACAATTTTTGTACCAAATTTGACTTATCACCTAAAACACTGAGATTATCAATGACAGTAATTTGTTACTACAGTTTAGATTATTGTTTTCTATAAATACTACGAATTTGAAGTAAAATCAATCCAGTGCAAAAAGTTAAGATCTAACATTTTTAATATATACTTGTATATTTTCAATATTGTATACATTATTTAAAACCATGTTTTGCTCGCATGTTGAACAAATTTCATTACGCATGAACCATACACATTGGCAGGATATCATCTACGATTCACAAAAGCAATGATCCTCAACCAATGTGGGCATACACCAATAAATGTGGAGCGCTTCCGGCAAGGCCGGGCGTGTGACGCACGCGCGCCGCGTGCGAGTGGACTCCACAATGCTATCAATACACAATCAACCATACAGTATAAAGGTTATTGTATCTACAGTGGATAATTCGCCACACTTACAATATACTAGCTTTTTTCCAAGCCTACAAACCTAGCGTTGTACAAGCCAAGTTGTACTTCTGGTATTTACTTTAATTCTAAAATGTTTATATATAACAAATCGATGAGTGTTTTACTGAATTTAAAGTCATATCTGTTAGCTATCTTACCTAAAGGATATTTCGCCGTAAACTATAGAAATATCGATTTATTGTTTACTAGAGACCCGACCGGCTCCGCACGGATGTAATTATGTATAATGTCAAAAACTACAGCATAAATATGAATATATATTTTTTTATAAATATAGCCGGTTACGTAGTGATAATGTAGCACTCTACTGGTAAAAGATTTTTTAAATTTGAACAAATAGTTCCTAAGACTACTCACCCACAAACCTTACATCTTTACAATATTATCATAAATTAAAATTATACATTGCTAAAGAACGGTGGACGCAGTCAGCTGTTGAATTGGGCAGCGAATTTTGATACGCGCTTTCATGATTGAAAGGGGAATTTAAGCAGTCGGACCCGATTTTTACGCCTTAAGGGTGGCTTAAAAATGACCGGCGCACGGCTTGGCCAGTAACCCGTATCTCCGCCATTACCCACCGTCGTTCCCAGTGGCGGAGATGTCCACTAGATTACTCATGTGCAGCGGTGACAGGTAGAAGAGTTTCTTTATCTGATTTAAAATTGTAATTATATTGAACTGACAAGTATATTTACAATTGTAAAATTTTAATCGTTTTAGTTGCGACATGTATATGTTACCGGCTAAACCCGATTTCAGGATAAACTATCCTGAATGCTGAGTATTTCTATCAGGATAAAGTAGTTCGACGAAGGGTAAACTGGGTTATCCTATCGGGCTTAAAACGAATTAGTTTAGCCTAGGCTATACTAGTTTATCCTATTGCATATAGTAAGAATTAATTTGGCCTAGGCAAAACTAGTTTATCCTGAAATCGGGTTAAGCCGTTAACATATACATTTAAATACAAATCAAGACAAACGACAGCTGAGTGCACTGACCCTGAAATTTCCAATTTTGTCTGCGAGCATCCCGGCGAGCGGCGGCATGACGATCGAAATGACAGGGGTCACTGCCGACATGATCGCCGTCTCCTCCACGTTGATGCCCAACTCACGCATGTGGATCGTCAGATACGGGTACAGCACGAACAGTGCTAGAACACATATTAACTATACGAACATCCAAGATAAAATCATTTAGCATCAAACTTCTAATTGAAGCAGGATTTTATAGTAGGTAGCTGATGAAATTACTGTGTAAAATTAAAACATACGAGTACAGTGACGTGATAAATAGAAATGTACATAATATGTACATATTAAGTTTCCTAAATGCTACGTAATTTGAACAAATGTAAATAGCAATATTGATTAAATATTACACACGGTTTTAAGCGAAATATAAAAGTAGGTACTCACTGGATGCATGTACGAAAAACAATAACTTTAACGGTATTAATTTTTTTTGTTTGAGGTCATCCGTAATTCTTTTAAAAAAAGAACGTATTAGATGCATTTTCAGCGTTATGAAGATGAATTTATTCAGCTATAAAAAATTCGGCATGCGGCTAGTCCTAGGTGGGAAAATTTCTCATCACCCAGTCTCCCGCGTATATCGTCGTTTTACGGTGTTCTCGATTCATGGAAAAAGTGTGTGGATATGAATATTGACACCTGCAACAAAGGTAACAAATTAGATAAACAAACTCTTGCTTAATCAAACTGTTTTTTTTTTATCAAACTGTTCCGCAAAATTCGTTGCCATACATATAAGACTTATATAAAATGTACTCTTATACCTGTAAATTTACATATGTATACATATATAACTTCTTGAAAGTCTAAAATTCCCGTTATGTATCATGATGCTCTAATGTAAGTTGAACAAGCTTTAAACAAGCAGTTATTAAATTATTACCTTCATTACTGACTTCTGCGAATAACATTATATACTTATTACAATATAACATTAGACATTTATTATCGTACCTGGTTAAATGTTTTAATAAATGTTTATCGTGGAAAGCAATTTTGGTTAAGCTACATTAATTCGTTAAGCCCATTGTTCTAAGTTCCAGTGTGAACACGCCAACTATATCTGCTAATGAGCGAACATCTTATTACTATGACTAGATTTGTAGAATATGGAGGATGGCAGAATCATAGTATATTCTATGTAATTATCAATTTCGAAAGTAAGTAGGTATTTGCGATATGTCTATATCTTATGGCACCTATTCAATTTTTCATTATTGCCTCAGCATTGATTATGTAACTATATATGTAGGAATAGTGCGTAACATAGGTAAATTTAATAGTTTAAAATGTTCGGTAACTGTTACCAAACAAATAAAAGCCTGGTAGACAGATTAGAGCAAGTGTGCAGCATACATGTTTATACCGGAATCCACTTGGAGTAATTTTGCAATGGAGCGATTTCAACTCTGACTCTCTAAAACCACGTCGACTAATTGAGCAAAGAATATTGCATAACAAGATGACTTGTTCTAACAATAGGAAGGTTTAAATAGACATTCGGTTAAAATAGACATTCGATGCCAGTGTTTTTAAACATTCGCTAGTATTAAAACACATACCTAGTAATAGTTTATTGAAATTATAAGGAATGCCCTTAAAGAGTCATGGAAACAGTGTTAAATAGTAAAATTTTAAAATAGAACAATATAAAAGTCAATTACCTACGCGTGATAAAAATTCTACACAAGGTTTTATTGTTTGACACGGGACTACGTGCTATGTAGAAGTAAGAATACTAATCAATATACATAAATCATATAAACATTCAATTTCAAGCCGGAACACCTCTACCAAACCCAAGACAAATGTTTTCTTTTATAATACACGCACACTCGTAAATTTTACGTTGCGAAATCGCCCGATCTTTATGTATAAAAATCCTATTTCTTACGTTTTAAAAACTTATAGGTTTATATAGAATACATAGAGTATAGAGTTGCCTAAATGTATCAATGTATCATATACAATTGTTTTCTTTATATTTAAAGTTACTTACTGCTATTTCCTATACCTTATGCCGATTTTTTTCTAAAATGTTAATCAGCATTGGAAAACAACATGTCCAATGAATTTCACTATGACATCTTAAATAAGACCACATACACTATAATTAAATCCTTCGCAACACAATAAGAAGTCTGTAATTCCTAGGTCGTCAGTAAATAAAAAAGTCTTTGTTAGTTTTGACTCCGTGGGAACCCAACTTGTATTCTCTACATCTATGCGATTTAGTTTCAAAAGAAAAAAATGTTTGATATGTACTCAATTGCTAATAGCATTCCTATTATGTTGTAAGCAACAAACTTCAGGATTGTTTAGCTGATGTTTACTTAAACAGGTATTTTGTAATTCAACGAATAGGGCAAAAATGACTAGCATTCAAAGTTTACAAATGCAAATATGACAAATAAAAACAAATTTACGTATTATAATTTAACCTAAAGGTATAGACTTACGATAGACGGCGATTAAAATCAAATACGGGGTAGAATGTAACGACCTCGCTTGAAGATGTCATTTACACAATTGGCTAGGATATTATAGCTCTTATAAAGAATGAAGAAATCAATTCATTGCTCTGATTTTAGCTAAAGACATATCTATGCATATAAGATTGAGATCCACCCATTTGTTCGCTTTACGGTGCATAAAGCCATTGTAGTATGAAGGCAGGCAGGGTTATATATAATTAGGATCACACTTATTCGTATAACGAAAGGAATTTCTAATATAATTCATAAAATTACTTATAAACAAGCGCAGAATATCAGCCCATCCTCAATCTAACATCGAGAAACTTCATTTTGGTCGTTCTTTTTTAGGTATTGGCATTAGGTACATCGCCTTCAAAGACTGCGAAAATTTGAAGTATTTTTCGTAACAATCTTTAGAAAATATACTCAATTCGTCCTGAGGAATTCCATTTCGATGGTCACTAGGGATGTTATCGTATTTTTATATATCTATGCCAGGATCGAGAAATACATAGAGTCCATTACTCCCATACATAGTGTTAAGATTTTTATGGATAGATACATATTTTAGATACTAGTTGTACACGAAAGTTCTAACGGCTTAGAACCTAGCAGATATCGTCCGTCGAATTCTTTTCCATATGTGCGTCCTACGATAGAGAACTGAAAACCGAATACATTAAATCTTTTTAAACTTTTATACATTGAAAACGATGATTAATCTGTAAATTTCTTATCAGAATAATAAAGATTTAAGTTGAAGTATTCACTCACCACAGTATTTGTTTACAAAGTGAGCCTTAAAAACACGACGCTACATTCAAAATTTTACTTGTAAAAGAATTGACGCGTGCAAATTCTAAGAATCACGTACAACACAGTACCAACAAAACGCCTTTTTATCAACAACACACACGAGCTAATCGTTTATATTTTTGCATCACAAACGGAAATAAGGGGCAATGGGAAAACGAACGCGCGTACACTTGCGTTTTATAAGCACGCGCGACCGCGAGTAAAGAGTAATGAGTTTTGCGCGACATTGGCGTAGCCGCAACACCGTGCGTGTCCCCCTCTTGCAATTACATGTACCATCCAAACACCATTCATACATCGAAACAAATGTGAAGCGTTCATCGAATTACCAACAACGCTTCGGCAGTAAAAAGAGTGTCGTGTACGGGTTCCTAAACAAGTACGTACAACCGTAGGTCAGTAAGCCAAACAGGCTTGCATACCTAGCTAGGTACTCACTACATTTAACACGAAATATCTATCGACAAAACATGTGTTAAGAATAAATTGATAAATATATATAGCTATGTAAACTGTACTGAAATTGAATAAGAGGCTTCAGCAATATTATTTGTAAATAGAGACAACTTGTCTACACACCCGCTTACTTTGGATAAACTGATTTTGATTTGTTTTCTTTCGATTCGTCCATATTGTTTCATTTTAGAATTTTCCTTTAATATTGATAAAAATTAAAAGTCCATCATTTCCCAGCATTTAGTTGTAAATAAATACTATACTGATAAAAGATTAGAGGACTAGCACGAATAGTTCATACCTACTAAAACGTTATAAGTACATCCAAGACTTGAGGGAAGGAAATAACTAACTAACTAACGGGAAGTTTTCAGATGTCCATAAGAATAAAGCGGGTAAAGACACTAGTTGCATTTTAAATAACGTCAATTGTTCAACTAAAGCATTCTCAAAGATGTCTCAATATAACGCTGTATAAAGTCTATAATACGGTAGAATTGAAAATAAAACCAACGACATACATAGTATAATTTTGGTCACATCATCAGTTCTTCAGAGAAAGTATCATTCGTCGATATAAAACGTTAGATAGCGTTATTGTAAATTAATAATACGAGAAATTTGAAGACAATTTGACAAAAGAATTTGAAATTTAAAACGTGTGACTCTCATATGGTTTTAAAAAAAATTACTGTTAATAGTGTAGATTTGATGATGAATAGGTTTTCTCAATAGTACAGTAAATTCAAGCTAAAGTCAGGCTAACTGAATATCATTTTTTATACAACTATGTACTTTTCGTACTTCGTTCTGACCTTCTAAAAAATCTCAAAAGGTTGTTTCTATTTGTTTTACCTACTTTTTTGTTTTATGTAATGTTTTCGTCTTATTTTACTGTACATATTATTTATTCACATGTGCAATGTGTTAGCACTGCTCTCTGGCGATGGCGGCGATACCCGCTGCAAGCATACCGGCGCCACCAGCTGCAATCCGGACTAATTGATGACCAATTACATAAATAATTAAATGTTATTTCAAAGATACAATTAACCGTTGCATTGTTTGTACCTTAGATTTTAATTTTATATAATAAAGCAGTTATACTGATATTGTTAAGGTCTGTAAATAAAATATTATTTAGATGTAAGGTGGTAGAACCCTCTGGTTCGACTCCGGCGGCACCACCGCCGCACCTATTTCTGCCTTATAGCAGCAGTGTTAAGCGCTGCTGTGTTCTGGTTTGAAGGGTGTGGTAAGGGAGACATAC
>DWQT01004938.1:0-10754 GCA_018244895.1 Myscelus amystis hages
CGCGCGGCGTCGTGCGAGCGCGCCGCCAGCTCGCGCCGCTCGCCCGCCAGCGCCTCGCACGCGCCGCACAGCCGCCGCAGCCCCGCCTCCAGCGCCTCCACGCGCGCGCACCGCTCCTCGAACCACTGCCGTGTCACACCCACATATTATTCTCTTTTATTAACATATTATTCTTTTTACTAGCATACTATTATTCTCTTTTCCTAAACTTCGTAAATTATTATTTCTAACTTCGTAAATTATTTGAGTGTGCTATAATATGGCTCTTCAAACATAGCCTTAAAAAGTTCCTTGCATAGAAGCAACACACTGGTGTAGCTGATGTCTTTAGTCTTTTGAAATTATTCCTTTTCATATGATTTAATATCTTCATCATTTTCATGAAAAAAAAAAGAAACTCAAGTCCTTTCCCAAATTTTAAACTATTTCCACATTACATTTCATCACAATCAGATCACCGGTTTGACCATGAAAGCCTTACCGACATACATAGAGTTACTTTTGGATTTGAAGTGTTTGTATGGATCGGCAACATCATATAAACATATAGATTAAAAGACTGATGTACCGATGGTTTAATGTGTAATAAGCTTTGCTATCTTATCTATTAATCTACATAAATACATGAGCTATATTGAGTCTAGTATCTTTTTATAGATGTGCCTATTAATGACGATTTTTATGAAGCAAATGCTTAGTCGCGCTTAAAGGTTACTTACCGGATCAGACTCATCCATCCTGTAGGTGATCTTGTTGACGGTATAGCCAACTTTGTTGAAGAGACGCAACATGCCCGCGCTACTGAGTGCCGATGTGCTTGTGGCCTTCGGTAGTTCGGTATCTGTAAAAAAAACTTTTTATATTAACTCATGACAAATTTTTTTACGCAGGATTTGCAATTATATCGACAGGCTATGCAAAGTTAGCATCGCCTTTCCTGTAGCATTGTTACTTAATACTTGAATAATTCTCATAACTTACAATCAATGATTACAATGATGATGTATACAATACTAGTAGGCATTAGTTCAGTCTTTGTAAATTACCATTACATTTATAAATGAAGACCATGGAAATTTTATTTATTTATTTACTTAGGTCACTAATATACTGAACACTGTTATGTGGTTACAGTTACACATTTACATGAAATGCTTAGCGACAGTATAATGATCCTATCCTATTAACATTGTAAATGTGAAAGTTTGTGAGTATGGATCTTTGTTACTCTTTCACGCAAATACTACTGAACCGATTACGATGAAATTTGGTATCTAGGTAGCTGAAGACCCAGAATAATACAGGCTACATTTTATCCCGAAGTTCCCGAGAATCGGGATTTACACGGGAATAACGGGAATTTATTTTGTAGTAAGGCGACACGTAGTTTGCCGGGACAGCTTGTTAGTAAAAATTATGTTACTGAATACTGTCTATTATATGTCAAAAACACGAGTTAAATGTGTCTGTCTGGATGTCTAAACTTTCATTCGCAGACTCAACATATTAAAATGTTTCCTCGATTTCTATTTGTTATCGCAACATATAATCCGAATCGACAACTGTATCTATGAATTTGAATAGTAAGTAGATATAAGATATGACGCGGTAGACCTTTGGCCGGTGTTGGCCTTAAGGTCGCGTCTAGCGGTTACACTTATAGGTTTCATTAGCCGTAATGGAGCATTTATCGCTTTCTACACATTATAACAAAATATATGTACATTTAATACGCCACGGTCACACGTTTATAGCCCGCTTATATTACAAAACTCCAAGCTCCGTGCTTTAGATGTATCCATAGCCACAGTAGCGCTGGCATAAATGGTTAAATGATCGTCGCTTATCAAATACCAATAAGGCTATTTAAAATATTTTAACAAATATAAATATTTTTTGGCTTGAGCATACCAACATAACATAACATTTTATGAAAATACTAGCTGTCTCCACAAATGTTGCTTTGCCATATAAAAGATTTCTCGACGTCCATTTAATATTTGACACTGCGATGGTATCGCAGTCTGTCGGTTCCAATGTGAAACATTCTAAAATCAACAACCACTTACGTTAAGAATTAATTAAAAAAAAAAAATTTCCAGTAGACCAATTTGTGAATCTAATGCCACTTAAATGAAACAAACATACACATATTTTAAATAAATCGTTAAAGTGAGAATACGAAAGGGAAACTGCCCGTTAAAGTTCCCAGCTTAGCTTCTTCGATTTATTAGAATACGGAAACGGTAAACAATCGCGTGCAATAGAAAGTTTAAAGGATGGCTGAGCTTTCGATTCGTGAGTTAGCGGCACATGCAACGTCGAAGGGTGAAAGGGCGAGCGGTGTCTTGTCTGATGCATCCGGTGAATCATTGAAGCCATAACTGGATACACTACTAATAGACAGCGACGATTTAGTCATGATTTGAACACACCACTATCAAATGGTGCATTACCACGGACACAAATCTTCATCAGTTGTGACTTAACCTGAGAATCATATTTTCATCGTTAGGCTTTATATCAACATTTTTCGGAATATCAAATGTTTCTGTTGTTTTTAATTATTGTAGCTACCATTTGTCTTCTTATTATGTAGTTTAATTTATTGGTGCAATAAAATAAATCATATGTGTTATAAAACAAACATGAAACTATTTTAGAAATACGATTTTCATAAATATGTGTGATAGATGCCTAACATCAGTTCACCTTCGAAGTAGTAAAAGTATGAGAAAGCAAAATTAATTGTGACTGTGAGAGTAGGTGGTCCATTATCTAAACCGTAGGCGACTTTGAGCTTTACTGTGGTTCGATGAAACGGAGGAAATACGATAGTCACTTGGAAGGAAAATGTTTACTCTCCTAGGCAAAAGGATGGCTTTATGATTAACTTAATTAATAGTTTGTCGGTTAATGATTAAGCAATGATGACTGATGATGACAGCAATTAGTACAAAGCTACTTCTAATGATAGCATTAACTACCTAGGTCTGATTTATGATGTCCCACCCATTATATTTCAGGTATTTTAGTTTGTTTTATATACTTACGAACACATCTGTGTTTACTAGTTGTTAACGGTAATTTTTCTGTTTTCAGATACGGATCCTAGTTATAATATTACTCATAGAAAAAACATGCTGTCAAGATGGATACAGTGATCAAGACATTCTTCGTTTACAACAGATGGCTGCAAACGAGGGCCAGATTGAAACTATTACAAGTTACAGCACCAATATCATACAAAGAGACCCAAACAGTCAGTCTATAAGTACTGTTAGTGTACAATACCACATGACAGACGATGCCGATAAAAATGAAGATAATAACCGAAGCGATCGTAGCCGAATAAAAAAGGTATATCGCATAAAAAATCCTTTTCAAAGGCAACCGGAAGAAGATGATCGATCACAAACTGATAAGAATAATCCATTAGATGCTGGAACAGGAGCTAGTAACCAGTATGCTGCAATGCAGTACTCACTGCCGCCCGAGGAGTTTTTGCAGCAAATGAGAGCCGAAAATCAATATGGGCAATCCCAGCAACAGCAACAATTGTCTACACAAACTTCATCATTAGGTTACACGGCCACACCACAGCCACAGTATCAATTTTCTACGATGTCAGCTTCTAACTACGATATCAACAATCAACAATCTAATCAAGTTTCTCAACTTGAACCTAAATCTCTTAGCCAAGTGTATCATTCTAACACAAATAGCTTTCAGTACAATTCACCTAACTCTTTTGGCTTAGACATTGTACAGAGCACTCCTTCACCCGTTCCACAGTTTTTATCAACGCCGTTACCTAATACCCAATATTTAGCAACACCATCAAATACCTATGTATCTAGTTCATCTCCCATGTACCTGTCTAGTCCGCCAAGCTTACAACAATATGTTTCATCTCCTTTATCTAATATTCAGAATGGTTCACCAGATTACGGTAACAGTAGGGTGACAACAACCATTGGTAGTAACTCTATGAGCTGGGATAATAATGACATAAATAAAAGAATGCAAATTGATCACTACGACAATTCTGCTAATGGAATTCGATATCCCATACAACAACCGTTCCAAAACGAATACCTTTCATCTACTTTGACACCAAGTTCACAATATCCTGACAATAATCGCGAATCATGGCAAAATACCTTAAGCACTGGAGTTAATTCAAAGTCTGCTCAAGAAATATCTCAATCACAGTTTCAAAATATGAGATACTACAATAATAATAATAATAATCAACAAGATTCTAAACAAGACAAGCCTTATGATAATTTACATAGTGACACGCATCGCATAGGCAATTTGCCATCTGCTAATAATGTATATTTGAATTTTGTTCAACCGGATTACCAGCTTTTAAATAGTTTAAAAAGTCGTGCTAGAGAATATGAACAAGAAACACTCCAACCAGAATATTATTCTCATGGGGATTATGGATGGAAACTAACTGGGAAAAAATCATTCCCTAGTCAAGAGGGACCAACGCTAGCAAATTATCCTCGGTATCAAATGCAGCAGGCTGATAACGCCGTGAGTCAAATGAATTATCAATTGGACTCTTCAAAGTCATATAACTATGACCAAACATCTAAATCAAGTTCGGAAAAATTAGATGCCCAGGAATTTGCTAAGGCCGCAGCAAAAGCACACGAACTCTATAAACAGCAACAATTGGAAGCTACTAATTATCCTTCCAGTACGCAATATAACCAAAACCTTAATCAGGGTTTAAACAATAATTTATATAGCAATAGTAATGATAAACAGAAAAATAAACTATACAGTGATGGTTTAGGACAAAATTCATTTCCATATGGTAATCAACAAAATGAGTTGATAACATTATCTCCTTACTATTACAGCAATCTTAGAGAAAACTCATACGACACAAAAACAAAACAGCCCTTTGATCACGACAAAGCATTAAAAAATATAGTTCCGATTGATGTGTCCAACGTAGTGCCCAATTCAGAAAACCATGTAAGACCTTCTACAACATTAGATAGTAGTAATAAATACACAAATTCAAATTATGCTAAAGATCAGGCAGAACAAAACTTTAAGCAATATTACAAACCCTTAACAGATTCTTATTATAAAGATAAAAACGCTGTCTATGGTTTTAATATAAAAACGAAACCTGATGAAATAGTCAGTCAGCCTGATAGGCTCAAACAAATTGAATCTGAGTTACACATGCAAGGAAAACCGCAATCATCTGAATCTTTTAATAATCACGGGATGAATACTGACAATAAACGGTTTACAGATGATGTTTCTCAATCGCACTATTTAAGTCAACTCAACCACTATCACGATAATCTTCAGTCGTCCCCCAATGTACAGCAACAAGGCTTAACACGTCCTTTGAATCAGATAACATCGGACTTTTCTAGTATTTTAAAGCTTAATGATATACCGTTTCGTTTAACGCAAGGTTTAAGCGCTGATTCCCTTAGATTACATAATAATAATTTTGATCAAAGTGCTATTCCAACACCTCTGCCGGTTAGACTCAATCAAAATGTAGATAATCATCAAATAGATGTTGCAACAAATATTCTTAATAAATTGATGTCTAATAAGCCTGCAACTCTTACCGTTAATAGGCCAGATGTGGAATCTCAAAACTTGAATTTGCTATCTACCATAAATGGATTCAAAGTGGCCAACCCTTATAACATGGATCTGAAATTAGTAGCAGAAATGTTGAAAGGTAAGCCTACAATTGATGAATCTAATATTTCGCCTATCAGAGACCAATTTAACAAACCGGTGCCACTTAAACTTGATATATCTCAACTACAACAACTTTTGTTAAAAAATGATAATGCAAATTTGGCCTTGCTAAATAATGGCCTCAGTGGTATGTCCAATCCATATTTTGAAATATATAACCCAAGTCCTGGCTATTATCAAGGGGTTAAATATTCACGTAGCCAAGAGGAAGAAGAAAACATACCTATAGCAGATGCATCAAGTAATCATCCTATAGGTTCAGTTATAGAAGGTGATGGTACAATAAATGGACAAGAAGAGAATTCTGATTTGGATACGACAGCATTAGATGATGATAGTGTTTCAGTGAGTCTTACAGAAGATAGACCCAAAAATTCTTATGGTTCAAGTTTTAGAGCATTTGTTGATAGACATAGACATCCCAATTCACTGGTAGCAGGTCGATATTCAAATTCAAGAAAGCATCCGAAGTCAGAAATTGGTGAGCCCTATCCTTTGTTAAAACCGCCTCCTCGTGCATCCCGTAATAGGGCATTTCATGGTAATGTCGATAAACACAACAGAAGACGGCGTGTCAATAAACCTAAAATCTTACGCATTTTTAAAACAGAACCCTTATTTGAAGCGGAAAGCTCTGTAGAAGACCATGACAAACCTTCCGTTACAACTCTATTAAAACCACCACCGCCAGTAGGCGAAGAAAAGTCAGATGTAACTGATGAAATGGAAGGGGCTTAACAATCTCAATTTACATAGGTATGTATTAAACGATAAGATAATTTAACTTTTCTGGAATTTAGTTATTACAAAGGTTGTTATTTCTTAGTATGCATTTGCAGAATTCAATCCGTCCACATCTACACTGAGCATATTAATTATAGCGATAGTCATTATATTTGCTTTCCAAAGTGAAAAGATATATGATCCATGATATTCATATTGTTGCTCGTTTTTATAATGCGTACAAAAAATTTTGATTGAAAGTACTTATTTTAGTAAAAAATAAATAAGACTATCTTTTTCTGCACATTATTATTATTTAATTATTATTTTTTGTTCCAACGAGGAACAAAATTTTAGGTGCTAGGTAGATATATGGCATTTATTGATAAATTTTAATATACATATGTAGTTGATTAAAATTAAGGTAGCATTGTAAATATTGTCGTCGCTTTAATTTTATACAAATTATTTTGGTAATGTCAACAAAATACATCGTAATTAATTAGATAAGATGTAAATAAATCATTTATACTTTTGTTTTATGCAATCTTATTTTGTGATAAGTTATGCAAAGTCGTTGCGTTGTGTTTGTTATTAAAATTGTTAAGAATAAATAACTATATAAATACAGTTAAAAAGCGTTTAATTTGTTCATTTGAGATTATACATCTTTTAAAATGTTTGTTTCTTTATTAGTGGTATATTGTTTTTAAAAAATGATTATTATTAAAACAAATTTGTATTTTAAAAAAGCACATCAAAATTACTTATGTGCGTGTGAATGTTGTATTTCGTCCATCGGCGAGTAAAATTTTTTTGTAATTAATACTGTGGATACGATCTCCGCTTCATCACGTGAAACGGCATCATGCTCAATGATGTACTATTACATTATACATATTTAAAAATTAATTCATCAATATGTTGTGAAAATCGTTTCATTGGTTTCTCTCGAACGACGCTAATAATCGATAAAGAAAATCAATGTCTTCAACATCGTGTTAAGCAATCGGGCTGTGTTAAATGTTTACATGTGAGGTGGTAAGATTCATTAATAAGTATGTTTTACATTTCGATCGACAGATTCTTGTTATTGAAGAAGTAATTTAAATGAACGAGATGAGGTTATTCTTATTAGAATTTATACAAAGTAGCAGTATAATTAATATTTGTATCCGAGAAGGAATTTAAAACAACGCGTTGAACACCATGGTATAAAAGAAAATGCTATGGTATAAAAGATATTGAAGTATAATTGTTTGTCGTTTTTAAATATTTCTATCTAAGAGGAATGATAAGTGTTAGTTAGGTTCGTAATTTTAAGATTATTTAACGCTGCGATGGGATTGAATGGATATCGCGTGGCGTGCGTCGCGCTTTCTGACCGCGCCGTAGCGGTCAGTCCACTTAAGATATTTATGTTCGAATTATGAAACGCACTGTTTTTCATTAGCTTCGTCATCTCTAACATCTGACGCTTCTTTTATTGCGTGTGATGCGAAGTATTGATGATTAGTAGTTTCACATCAGTGTTTCGTGTTTTATTCTTATCAAACAATTAGGCAATCAATAGGAAAGTGACAAGATGGAAAATTATCTTCGGATAATTTGATATACCGTAATGATTAATATTTTTTTGAAATTTAGTAGCACCGTGTAATATGGTTAATGAAAAAGAATTAATTAGAATCACATCATATTATTGAGTCCCTCATTTCCAGCTTGGTTGTAACTTCTCGGTTAAGAGCAAAGAAACAATTCTGCATGTGATCTACCTTGTGATTTGCATAAGAACATGGCAAGCTTCAGATATGTAAATGAGATTAAAAACCATGTTTTGTTTGAATACACTTTGTAAAATATTTGTTATCCTTTAACATAAGAATGCGGAATTTTAATATCCCTTTATAGATATTTAAATAACTATAAAACCATTTGGCTTTAAAATTTTAATATACTAAAAACAAAAATTCTGAAAGAAGGGAATACTTATGATTCAATATTATTTATTTTATGATTTCCGCGCAATATTATTTAACATGACTGTGATCATTCCATTAAAGCTTAACCCCTTACCAACAACTCCAGTTCCTCGTTCATCAAATAAATTGCATATTTATTAGGTATCATTTTTTATGGCTAATCCAATGTTGAATCACATCTGTGACACCATTTTTCTATTTGATTCATTAAGAAATCAGTGATGCACCCATATTCCTCAGTGGGACAGCATCGTTGAGTAACCGGCTCTGAATTAATTCAGAATGTTATATCCGTTAGAAAAAGATAGAGTTATCTATAACCTGTTGGTCACTCTCGATCTCGAATACCGTCGCGAACGTCGGCCAAAGCCCCACATTGATATAAATATGAACGAAATGGCCGAAACGACACAAACAAGCTCGGCTTGTCGTAGAAGAGGCAAGTTTAATCGAGTGGCCAGCGATTAGCTAATCAATATGGCTACGTTTGTAAGTAATTGGACAATGAATTGAGCACTATATTTAAGTATAAGTCTCGTGAATAAAAAATAATACTTCATCTGTTTATTTTCAGACAAAATTGACTTTGTTGGTAGCTTTGGTGAGCAGCAGTTATGGCGGTATCCTGCACGGACAAAATCTTCATCACCAGGAGGCCATGGAACATCACAGTCTTCCGGCTGCGCCACTGACGAGCTTATCTGCACCGGGTGCACTCGCTGCTACTTCAAGCTTCTCGCCTAGCACCTTCCCCGTCGGATCCCTACCGTCAGCGACTTATTCGGGCTCTGGATTGGGTGCAAGTTTCTCCCAAGGATCCATTGGTCTCGCCGGATCTGGATATGCATCTGGGTTCGCTGGATCTTCGTATGATTCCAGTTTGTCTGCAGGTGCTTTAAATACTGGCATAAGTGATATTAGATTAGGTGCAGGAATAAGCGGCGCTGGATTAGGTTCTGGGGTGATCGGAGGCGGAGTGGGCCTGGCTGGAGGGGCGCCGCCGCCGGGACCGAAAGCGCCTGTCATAAATGAAATCCACGGTCTTGCTAACGTTAACGGAGCGCCCACACAGTACCGCGTCCGTGAAGAGCCCTACAAAGTGTTCCGTGAAGTGACACATAGAGTTCCCCAACCCGTACCGGTGCCTGTGCCTCAACCCGTTCAAGTCCCCGTGCCACAGCCATACCCCGTCAAAGTGCCCGTTGTAAGAAAAGTGCCCGTACCGGTCGTGAAGATCCAGCACGTTAAAGTGGACAAACCGGTCCCATACCCGGTCGAGAAGATTATTAAGGTCCCCGTTGAAAGAGTAGTGGAGGTTCCAGTGGACCACCCCGTCCCGGTCGAGAAGATCGTGGAGGTGCCCGTTGTTAAGCTGGTGAAGGTTCCAGTTCACGTCGTGAAGTCTTACCCAGTGCCGGTTATTAAGACCCTCCACCATAAAGCCATCAGTCACGGACACTCCTACGGGCATGGCCACGGCCACGGTCACGGCTACGGTCACGGGCACGGCCTATCTTTGTGGTAAACAGCTGTTTTGCAGCGAACATTATAGATATACCTCAGGAAGCAATACGCCTAACACGTCTACCTAGTCCACTCTTTTGTAAATATTCATGTAAGCTCATCGAGAGGCTGCAATCTAGGGTGATAACTAAGTCATTAATGTAGGAAAATGAATTGTTCATTCAATTTCGTTTTGTAAATATAGTAATATAAGTTTTATTACTTTATTAAAACGATTGTCCAAAGATTTCTTACTTTTCTTTTCCACTTTGCCATAAGATATTTTTCATTCCTTACATGATTATTTTAACGCCAAGCTGCACATATATGTATTTAACCTTTAGACATTATTACAGAACTGATAAATTAGTTCTGTAATTATTAGGCATTTACTAAACTACTTTACTAAAACTAAAACTTTACTAAAGAGATTAATAAAAGAAAACAATACATTTGACATATTAGAATCGTGCCTGTCGCTACATAATTTCCACTGATACTTATATAAGAATTGGCTTGAATATTTCAAAATGGGTTAAATAGAGGAAAATGCTGGTGTTTCCTATTCAAGTCAGGCTGAATGACAGAGATAAATATTATTAAATAAATAACGAAAAATGATTATTTTACACAAAAGCACCTTTATTATATATGCAACATGTTTTGATTTATTTTTATATACCAGTAAGTATTTTAGAAGAAGCACGTAGCGTCTGTAATGGTACGTTCAGACTACGACACAAATTCTGACATAAATGTCAGACATTAATGTCTGTGCTATTTACACTT
>DWQT01004939.1:0-10751 GCA_018244895.1 Myscelus amystis hages
CATAATTTTTTTTATGTTGCATAAGATCTAATAAACTAAATAATGTAACTTTTTTCAAAATTTTCAGAAAATTTAAGTTTCAGGCTTATCTGGGTTAATTTAAATCGTTACACTCCGGCCTTGGAAATTAAATCATTAACATAAACATATAAACCATTTGACGAATAGGGGTTATATGGGCACCTGCCGCGGTCCGCGCGGACAATGTCACATCAGGGGGAATTATTGCCGGAAAATTATTATCCGCCAGCACCACAACTGCACGATTGTCGTAACGTTTAATAATCGTCATCTCCGACGCTTATACGACCCATTTAGAGGGTCACAAATCGTCGTTTTGGACGGCAAAAATGTAAAGGAAACACGGATGGCGGAAATTCTGTTGCTTCAACAGTGGAACGTTAACATATTGTTATGTTTCATAACAGGAATGAAAGCTCGTACCTGACGCGCAGAACATATGGTAAAAGTTGTAGCCACGTAATGAAATACCAAAATAAGGAGATCTAGCCACTTAGTTCTAATTTGATTTTTTCCATGTTAAGCTAAATTGATAACTCGTTTTCGACACTACTAAGTTTAAAAAAAAAGGTGTATTGCATCAAGTTGTCTCACTAACTATGATGCAGTCCATAAAAATACAGATGCATATATACAATTACATTTAATTAGAAACATGGCAAATATACTTTTTGTCAAATTATTGATAGAATATTAAATTTATGTAAACCCCAGATTATTTTAGTTAAGTTAAGACTTAACGGAACCTTATTAACTTTAAAACATGCTCTAGTTCATTATAAATAATTGACTTTTATAATGAGAAAAAAATATATTTAGGATAATAAATTCATAGATACATAAATTTTACGAATATATCTTTAAATGTACCCATATTTGTGCAAATAAATGTTTTTGTTTTTGTCTTTAACATTTTATGATAATGTATTTCCTCCACAGCATTGCCCTAGCACTGACTATCAAGAATCCCGGCACACACCAAAATATATTTGAGAGGAAGATTAATGTGGATATCGTTAATCTTTACAAAACCCGCGATAAAGTCTATCGGAAGCGCCCAGATCGGATACCGTCAGCCGTTTAATCCACAACTAATGTTCATTTCTCAATTTAGGCAATTGATTTACTATTCCCGACCGATATAGTTGTGAACATTCAATAAACTTCGTATTTATACAAATATATCATACCGTTACCTACTGACCTACGTTAATACGAGTATTGTACTGATATGTTTATGTCATGTCCTTAGAGCTATAAACTTAGGAAGCACATTGATAGATTGCATTTGTAAATATAAAAGTTTTAACGGTGGCTAATATCTTGGTATATTAAGGGTACAAAAATGCTCAGTTCCACCCCGGAAGCCCATAAGAAGTAACACTGAGCGTGTCGGAACGAAGCGCTCGAGCCTCCGCTAAATGGGAGGCTCTACTTAAGTATTTGAGGAAAGACCCGAAATGAGTGTGGTCGGATTTAACGGGAATTCGGGGAGTACGCGAGAAACCTTATATCCCAAAAACGAATCACCTTTTTTTTCATTAAGCGTAACAAAATTGCTTAGAATGGTTTCGGTGTGAGGTGTGTTTTAGGAGAACATAATGATACTTTGTTCTCATTTTCCTACAATAAAAAAGTAAAGTGAATGTTGACAGACTCCGACAGGCACGCAAATTTGATTTGACAGACAGACAAATTTGATTTAAGTTGTGTCAGGATCGTAGCCTGTGTATATCCTTTGTCGCTGCTTATGCTTATGACTATTAGTCGATATGGATATAGGTATTTTGAAGAACTAAAATAAATAGGTCGATAGAAATGGAAACCACTTAATCTATTGCCATAACCACATTATAAACAACACAAGAGAATGTAAACCAAGAAACAAAATAACATTTTAATGTTTTTAAAGTAATTTCAATAAAATCTGTTTGTCCTATTAGCTATAAAGGTATCGTTTGTAATTCTTTTCGTAGTACAATGTTGCTTTTATCATGAGCGTACCCTTCTAAGGGATTTAATTTGCAATGTTTGTATGCAAAATGAACTGATCTCATAACCTTTGTATTGTCGGATGACCCGAGATGGGATCAGGTGATCCCCTTAATCCCCAACTATTGTTAGATGGCGGTGAATGTCAAAGGCAAGGACGTAAATAGTGTTTCCAATTCCAAATCCCAAATTGGATGTAGTTTTATATGTTCCTATTACCATTGTATGTCTTTGCAATTTTTTTGTATTCATAATTTTATTCTGTATATAATTTAATTTTTTTTAGAATGATATTCTTAAAATACAGTATAATATACATAGCTATTAAATTAAAAATATTTGAGGAGGAAGAGGTCATTTTTTAGGAATATTGTGTAAATATTTATAATTAAGTTACGTTGCATTATATATAAAAATTCAACTGATTTCAAGTGCAAAAAAAGTTTGTCATTTGTTTATATTCACCCAAAGCAATGGAAGCACGTTTATTAGGGTTGCCAACAGCCCCGAATTTTCCGGGTGATTTACCATAGAATTGCTCTCAATTGTCGAATCTTATAATTAATTAACAAGCCCGCCACTCCGTAAGCCTTTATTGAGAATGCAAGAATTGTAGGTGTTAACACCTCGCCTATAAATATTTTATAGCATTGTCTAATTAATTCCCGTTTATTTCTTCGAATTTGCGCTGTAAAAATAGTAAATACTCACGTTCAATTTTATTACATAACTACGAGTAGGGATGTCACATTTTAATACTACAATGAAGGAAGATATTTTTATCGGTACTCTTTCCTCTTTTTTTTCTAATTAGAAAAATTCCTCATTCGGCTATTCAATTCCATACTAAACAAGTCAATGCCCATGTAATCGTAGCCAGGCAACTGATGCATATGTAGACAATATAAATATGATACTTATATGGGTATTTTTTAAACTCTCAGACAGAGGATAGTCAAATGTGCTTTCACAAAAAAATCGAACAACCTACCTCTTGTCTGGCAGTCGAGACGCTAACCACTAAACTAGGGACCAGTCAATTTATTTGAAACGTAATCGTTTCAATGTAAATAAAATTATTTCTATGTCACAGCCGACAGCAGTCGGATCGGGTGAGCCAAGCCGTCCCGATCCATCAGTAAGTTCCTGGAAATATTACAAACAAATATTTTCTCTTAGGAGCATTTATTCTAGAATTAATATCGTAAGAGAATGTATTAAATATTTTCCCCAAATATATTACGTGCTCTGAAAATAACTTAATAACATTTTTGCTTCGGAAAAACATCATTTAGCAATAGCGCTCCGAAGGAAATTCGTTAACGATACATATACAATATACAGGTCGTTTTATATATTGTCCTATTAATTTCCTATCGTGATTACATCTGACTAATAATAATATATCAATACAAAATAATATCGCCAACAATTTCATACAACTTGGTCTACTTAGAACGCTAGCTTAGGTCAAAGCAGATAGTAAAACTATAAAAAAATATTACTGTATCTAATAAGACTGAAGCAATAAATGATATATTGGAAAAACTGACACAAACTTACTGGTATCTAAGCCTAAACTAGGCATTTAATAATAATATCTATGTAAGTATTATTTAGCATGTACGTATGTGTATGTTTATCAGCTGTCTGGTCATACGAGTAGTACAAATTCTGCCTACTTTGGGATGAGGCCCATGTGTAAAGCTATCATTTCTAGTATGTTTGAAAGTATTTACATATTTATTTTTATCATAAAAACCCGCAAACTCAACTTTCCGAAGAACCGGTTATATCCTACCGGAGAGACGTGGAATTATTTTCAACAGTAGCCGAAACATTTTAATATGAGTCGTTACGATTCGGGGGCGAATCGATATTATGAACGTAGTATAATATTACTTTTTATTAACATCCCGAGGGATAAGCAATTTAAGAGATGATCCGCTCCCTAAACATGCAGAATAAACATATGGGGGTATAATAAAAAAAGATTGGAAATTACACGTTTTCGTATTAATATAAAGCTTTTGGGATCGGGGGAAGTGAAAATATTATATTGTACTTGACTGTTAATAAGAAGGAAAAACAGTAGGTACAAATGTTTAAAGGGTTTACATTTTAACACCCAACTCCGGTAGATTGAACTCGGGTCGGGGATTCAAATACTGGCACGGCAAACACGAAATATTATAAAATACCTCTATATAAGCTCGCGTTAATTCTCACAGTGACTAGGAAATAGGATAGGAAGAGCTAGACTTACTCCGACCTACCCCAATTGAGAGGACAACAAGGGTACCAACCCTTCTGCAATCTCTATTAAAATCTGAGTAAAGTTCAGACTGTCTGTCTTAAGTCATGATGATTTTATAATTGAAACATTCACAATAAAAAGGCTAGACTAGACACAGAAAAGAAATTAAAAGGTAAAGCTACCTTCTAGAATATTCCATGATGAACTCAATAATTAGATATTGCAGCGTTAATGCACTAGACACTGGCCTCATGAATTTAAGATGCAATTCGAAAGAAGTGCATTTACTTAAACGGTAGACACCCGTTAAGGTTTTCGAGTTGGATAATTTGTTATTTATATTGCTGTTTCTATAAAAGTTAAGTTGCATTTGCTGAAAGGTATTTAATTAGATAACATTCTGAACCCTATTAAAATTTTAACCATCCATTATTTTATGTCCACAGAGTAATGACCGAGTAATATGGATATTAAACATTTTTAAGTAATACTTAGTTTAGTACATGATTTCAATTCTACGCTATCACTGAGTGACATATGCTATTTTTATTTTAAAAGACAATAGGGACCTCTACTGAAACTCCAATAATATCACCCAAGTGTAAATAAAACATCTATTAAACTCTTTACATTCTGTGCGTTACAACTTAATAAGAAATTAGTGGATATTGAAATGAGGATTTTCGAACTTCTGTATTAATTAATGAATAAATTATCTGTATTATCTGTATTAATTAATCAAGAGATTACTGCAAAAAATTAAATGATTTAAATCCAATTACTGAATGATCATCAATTCTTAACTAGTTCTGTACTTCGCTAATGGACTAAGTTGTGGTAGTTTCGTAGACTTTGCTTTAAATGCTCAAGTTTTGCTGCCGCCTCATTTATTTTTGGCCAACTACTTGTTTGACCGCGAAATATCAAGTAACAGAACTTTACAAATCTTCCTACCTAACAGAGGAGGCTTTTCGACTTGAGCTAACATTGGAGAATCCTCTTATCTTGAGTATTACATTAATTCTAGATTAGGACTAGACTCAAATAACCTTAACATCTTAGTACGTTGCTATGTTTACGAAATTCATGGAGAAATAGGACCAAAATCGACAGCGTGCCTTCAATAGCGGATATTACTCAGACCAAAAGGGGCTTTTCCAGGCTACCTACCCTCATTACAAGCACATTATGTCCCACAGTTATTTTCCCTAAATAGGTTGCTTCATGTACGGTAGGACATTTCAGTCTACATCTCATATAAATGTTCGTGTTACATGCGTCATATATGTATATGTTTATTAAAATAAAATTGAAGTGTCTCTCAGCGATTTCAATATAACTGAGCTTTCTGAAATGTTTATAGTTTACACGGCATTAAAATAAGATTTTTTTTTAATTTTTGACCGTTTGCCTGTCTGTCTTTTTGTATGTGCCAACTAATCAAACGACAGAACTGATTTTGATGGGTGTTTCACTGCAAAATAGAGGTGATTATAGGGCAAGATGTAGGCTACTTTTTATCCCGAAATTTCCCCGGGCTCGGGATTTACGCGGGTAACACCGCAGAGCACAACACGTAATAAATAAATTAAAAATTACACGTTACCAGATACCAAAATCCCCAGTTAACACTTTGCATATAAATAACTTTACAATAAAAACGAATGCTACTAAATGCTTTTTTTCTTATTAATGGGATTATAGAAAATAATGTAGCGTGCCTTATTCTCTATACGTTTAAAAAATCCCATGTTATAATTCTCTAGAATTGATATCATTAGTGAACAAAATAGACCTGCTAATCATACGGTTAATCGTAATACTGTACAGTCCGTGACCGTAAGTAATAGAGTGAGCTGAACCGCCAACTATGATCAATCAGACGGCGTGCACCACAGTGCGCATGAACCACAAGCTAAACATAACAACAAACTTCTCGATAATTAACCAGTGGCCGTTTTCGAAGGTAAAATTAAGCGCTGAACATTTCACTAACATAATTCGCCCCGAACTCGTTAAAGAAGGTGCATGGGGTAGGGAAAGTATTAGCCAATTGTACAATTAGAAGCGAGATATATACATATATATACGAGATATACGTGAAGGGAAATATTTTGTATGGAGAATGAGGGCATAGAGATTTGTAAGTAATGTGGACTATAAGCGCATTCAATCAAAAAAGATATTCAATGTTTACACACGTACCCATAAGATGACTGAAATACGAGCTTCATTGAGTGTCCATTGTAATGAATAAAATAATTTGAATTTGACTATCGATAGCAAAACGATAAAATATACGAAAATGAAATTCAATAGAACTTTTTAAACCGAAAAAATATATTAAATTCACAATGATTTTCGAATGATTTTCGCTTAAATAAACTTCATATAAAATTAATGAATTGAAGTCTATATTTGCGACAAATAACGAAATAATACCGAGATAATAAAACTTACACTCACTCACTCATTTAACGGCACAGGGCTGAGCGCGGGAAACTTAATTAGCAGCGTGGCAACCCGCCAGAAAACTCTAACCAAATGACACTGTTCGCTGGTTTACTTAAACAGAGATTAGCGAGAGACCAGTGGATTAAGTAAGCATCTTGCAAAATTAACATGTTTGATTGGCATCATAGCTCTTACTGGCCCGCGGTCGAGTTAGGAACTCTTACTGAAAAACCAGTAGCATTTGAAAATGTTGAAACTAAAATCTCGGACAACTTAACACGTTTTACGCATTTACATCATTTTTTAAGAGAATAACTACAAGGCTCGTCACATTTTTGTGTTCTTGATTCAAACCGACAACATGTAGGTCAACTTCACTACACAACAACAAGCTTCACTAACCACTGAACCAACGAGCCAGTTCTATTTTGAACTGCGACATGTACACCGCTAACAAAAGTATGCTGTGAAATTCTCATACACGCAACATACATATTAATATCAATCACCTACTATAACGTGTAACATTACTTCAAAGCATGATGAATAGAAAGAAACCGCAATGATCAAAGTGGGTTTGATATTGAGTATGTGTGTGTAATCCCTCTGTAGATTAACTACTCTACATACACGTGGCTCGACTCAGTCACCTCCTAACCTAATGCTTGTACACAAACGAAACACACATCTATATAGCCGCTGATATTCAAAGCATTTTTAATTAAAGCCGGCACGTCTAAATCATCCCTCTGGAGACAAGCCTCTGATTAAAATAAACCATGCGCTGTATTCGTTCAAATTAAATGGCAGACACGTTATGAGTAGAAGATCGTTAACTAGCTCGCGTTTGGAGTTAACTGTGGTAGGTTTAATGTTATTGTGCCGGGAACCAGAATGTAGGGACAACATTTCTGGACTATCCCAAGAGGCGACAGTCTAAAAGACTGCTGGAAGCACTGGTGTATTCCTTGAGAGATCCCGGCTAATCCCACTAGCGCCGAGGAATACCGTCCAGGAAGGTAGTGCGTAAAAATTCCTAATAGCTCAATGCCTCTCCCAAGAATCCACGGCGGTTGTTGAAGAATGCCCCTTTATAAAAAAATGTTTATTAATTTCGTTTGAATAAACACTTAGCTTAGACCTGAATTGAACTGAAGCACTATGTCTCAGATTGTACACCTGTATTTCACTGAATCTAGACTCATGTTTGTGAGACGCTGCAATTAAAACGTTGATGGAACTCAAAAAGATGAAATGGAAATAAGATTTTTTAAACGTTAATGATGTTATAATGAATGACCATAAGAAGGCTGGCATTTAGTAGATATCTCATTCAACAGTTCTGTTTCGCATACAGAGCTGACCTTGGTACCGATAAAAACCCTGAACTTCGATAAATGTATATCTATAACATTATAAATGCGAACGGAACGGTCTGATGGTACTTTATCGGTCGGGTTGCTGAGTTTTTTTTGATAAAATTCTATAAGATGCACATAGTATGCCAAACTGCATCTGATTAGAAACCTTCTCATTGCGAGAAGAGACCTACTCCCAATAGTGGGGCAATAAAACGAAAGAGTTGAAACGAAAAAGTTCGACCTGGGAACCTTGTAATTGCATTCTTAAAGGTCTTAAAAGGCATTATACGTAATTAAAAAATAGCTTATATCAATTTTCTGCCCATATACTGTTTGTATGGAGAATTTCATTCGAATTCAAAGAGAATTGGTTACATGATTGTCTCACAAATATCCGCATAAACAAATACGCAATAACATTTATAATGTTGGTAGTTTTGCCATTTTATATTAACGATAACAACGCAATAATAATTAAACGTAATATTTCGACGATATATTTGTATTTTAAAAGCAGAATATCTGAAAAGCGGAGATGCAATTAAAAATTACAACCTCGTTATCGGCCACGTCCCCAGAGGCGTAAAGCGGAATGCCTTCTGTAGTGTTGCTAATTAGACTTTATTAGTCAGTTTATAAATCAGTTTATTAATCATGCTAACTTGCTCACAAACTCTAGTAACTAGAGGTTAATGTAATATGTCTACTGGTGGTTAGCGGTTTTTTCTTCTTTCTGAAAGGCTTGTACATGGCACTTATTTAGTAACCGTAAGAAGAAACTTCCAAGGTGATATGTTTAGATGGTTTATCTTATGATTTTTCCGTTGTACTATGAACATATGATAGCTAGGCTTTTTTAATTTTTTATTATTCCTAATCCTCATTGAATACGAATTGAGGATGCACGACAGTTCTGTGAGGATAAATATATTATGTGCATGCATAATTATAACGTACTTGGGTCTCAGTGGTCTCTGATTAACCCGTTAAGAATATAAGCAATTATATAATAACAATAATTCTAGTTTGTTCATGGAATTAACGTGGCTCGTAACATGTCGATTACATGTAAATATTAATGTTTAAAATAAAATATATTGACTGCTTGATCTCTTATCAATTTCACTTGAAATAATGTGAAACGTTTTAATCATGATTAAAAAATTCATAAAGCCGTTCCCCCAAGACGTAAGCATAAACGGGCCGTAGGTATCTATTCTTCGCCGTTTTTTGTTACAACGTAATAAAACACGTTTTAATATTTTTATCTGAAAAGGTTGTAACGTTTTTAATTAAAGCCTATTTCTAAGGCTTAATGGTATTAATGATGCGCGGCTGCAAAGAAATCTTGTGGTCATGCATTATATCTTTTATAACATATTTCTTCTTCTATTTATATAAATATCTTGACTGGCCTCTTGGTTTAGGGATAAGAGACCATGACTGCAAAACCGGAGTTTGATTTCCAACCAGGACCATCGTTGAAAATTGAGAATATTACTTGTATCTTCTGTGTCTGAATGTTTTAAAAATACTTATCAAGTATTATTTACATAATGTGTACATTATATACATATATATAAATGTATTATCAGCTGTCCGCCTACTATGACAATAAAATGTCAGGGTTGCCAGTCCGATAGGTCTGTGTGAGATTGTCTCAATTATAAAATAAATCAAATTTTTGATTTTGTTACATTTCAACACCCTGTCCCGTCTCCGAATCTTAATTCTCTTCAACTTTGATATGATCACCGTCATTTGGTGGTGTCACGTACCGGATCGATATCATTCATTCATTTCACCTACCCGGAATACTAATGCCCGAAGCAAAATCAAATTTGACAGAATACGCTCTTAAGAGCCAATCATTGTAATAGACAGGCGAGTTCACTTTGAGTTATTTATACAATAGAAAGTAGGTATAATTATTATGTGTATACGCCTAATTATGTTTCATAGAAATTCAATAACTTCACCCTTAAGGGGTTCTAGTCATAATCATGTCATAGTTAATTTGGTTACCTTTAAAACACCGACTAAGTATATTCCACCACTAAAATATATTCTTCTTTCTCTTTAGGAATGTTATTATTATTTTAATCTGAAGGTGCTCAATCAGAAGTCGCGATCTCAGTATGCATATTTGTATATGAAATTTCGTGTTGGATTACATAAACAATGATTGGGTTGAAAATTTCGACGTACCTACACCGGAACGCTACGTGAAGTTACGATTCCACTCAATACAGCTATGTAGTTCTACACTACAGTGATCAGTTATATTGGTCCCCGGCTACGAGAATTATTGCCTCAAATTCAGTTTAGTTTCCGCTATGTAAATGCACGCTTTATAGTTATTATTATATGTTTGTTAACAGCGCCTACAGTTAATTGTATCGTGTTACGTTGCGGAAATGTAAATTGCGGAATGCGGAAATGTTAAGCTAAAGCATTTTAAATCCTGGAGTATGGGTTTAATATTTAATATTTCGACTAACAAGTATTATAAGCACCTAACAATATTTAATCTGTACAACTTAACTCTATCAATCGTATCGTATCTTGCAGTCCTAGTTTTTTTTTTTAATAATATAGAAGTAGCAGACGAGCATGCAGTCCACCTGATGGTAAGTGGCTACTGCCGCCCATGGACATTTGTAATC
>DWQT01004940.1:0-10750 GCA_018244895.1 Myscelus amystis hages
CAAACTTCTGAGAAACTCCTCCGACTGACGCAATTCCGGCCGTGATCTCGAGTTCCCCGCTCTAAATTCAAAACTCTTCGAGCTAATTTCCGAACGCCACTTTGTTCTTTATTCAATTTCCGATATTGGCAGACTGCGTTCTATTTTCAAATTCTGTCCCCATTTTTCTTAATAATCGCGCATCCATTACATTTAATATTACATAAACGGTGTTTCATATTTTAATAACAGTTAGTTACTTTCTTGGAAGATCCTGCTTAATTAAACGCGGAGATAAATAAAAATGTATTAAGGTTTTTTGAGATGGAAAAAGTTGCCTTATTAAATTACACAACAGGGTTAACATAAATGAAGTAATTAAGTAAAATAATAACTGCCGTAAAAATTCTGTACAGAAGGCCTGACATAATATCGCTTATATCGTATAGAAACATTATCGATATTTCTTTTGAATTCCATTATATATTTTTTCAACACATAAAATCACTACTAAACTAAACTGAAACGTAAATTTCTAAAAATATTATGTACTGAAGTTGATCAATTAGATATTAAAAGGAATAGCCCGAAACTTATGTACCTATACTACAGACAAAAATAGATATCAAAAAGAATATTAATTTCGTGTCGTTAGGACTCCTGAAATACGTCTCGCAATATTGTGACATGCGCCATTACAAATGACAGGACACCACTTGCACCTAAAAATATCACGCCCTTTAAAATCAGGACACGTAAAAACTGCTTACTTAATGAAAGTGCGAAATCATAAAAACGGTTACCTATTGTTTTTTTCAATTTAACCTTCTAAAGTGGGTTTTCACCCCTGGAGCTGCGCGACATAGCATACCTACTACTTTTAGACACTCCGAAATAACGGATTGACGCCAGAGGGTTATATTATATTATAACCTTCTAAGTTATGGATAAATATAAATATGTATATAGAATTAACATAGATATATGAACAGCTACAGTTTTCACATAGGTACGTACCTATTACCTTCCTTATTGAATCATTTGTGCAACTGATTAACAAGTTTACATACAATAAAATTCAAATTAGCATCATAATGTATTGACAAGTTTTGTCAGAGAGAATCTTTTCATAATCTATATTACTACTGTTGGTTAGATAATTTGAAATAATATCTTATCTTATTGCAAAATAGGCTTGCGTTAGACTACGAGCTCAGCTGATCGTTAATGGAATTTTGGTACCCTGGGATGTAGCATGCTTGCCTAGAAAGTACGGATTCACTCTGGTTTTGAATCAGCTCAAATTATAAATATTAAGGTAAAGTATAATTTTACTAAAATTCGTGAGATATTTTTTTTAGGAAGTTTTCTGATGAGTCTCTTTTTAATTTGATTCTTAGATTTAAGTAACAACATTTTTTTTTATTGTATAAGCATTTAAGTTAATTCCAGACATTCAAATTCATACATTCTTATCAAATAGTACCTAATGAACAAATAAATAATGAAAGCAAAAGGTAACAATACAGCTTGCTATAGAAATAGAAAATTAGCGCACTTAACATTTTCATACCCGCACAGCATAATAAAAAAATAAGTTCACCCATTAGCAACTAATAGAACGAATAAGTCATCAAATACAGTTTGTTTGCTTGTGTCGTTAGATGAACAATAAACATGATGGATGATAATTATGTTCTGTCAAGGTGCTAAATGATGTAGCGCGTGTGGAAGGTGCTCTGACACTTAAGTTACAGATAACGCAGGAAGACTCAACAGATCAAATACTCACAGTCAAACCTAATACTTATGCAGGCCGATGTAACTATGAGCTATCTTCAGATTATTAGTTCATGCGTACCTATCGTACTGAAAATCATCAATGTAAATATATCGGTGTTTTTACATTGAAAACCACAGAACAACAGAAAATCCTTCGAAGCTAATTTACATTATTTTGTCAGGCTTATTATTAATTAAATAAATATGTAACTCTACTCGCTAGCTACATATCATGTTGGTATGTTAATCAATGTGATCTATCGGTGTATATTGCCATCCTGAAATTAAGCCCCTGCTATGGGGAATGTCCGCAAAGACGTGTACATATATTGTTATTGGCGGTAGCCGAACCTAGCACGGGTGTCATGATGGCTCACCTTGATATACAACTACGGCATGACACTTCATAACGTCAAACAATACTAGTTTATCCCGTTGCACACTTGATAAAAGCCAGAAAATGACTGACTGGACAAAATAGGACGAGTAAATTGTCGAAATGCCGTAACTCATCCGCCCGGCCGTTACTATGCAATTAAGGAGGCGAAGTGAAAAAAACAAAACCGATAAAAAAGACAAAAGTGCATGCCCTCGACAGATGTTGGCGCAGCGGCGTTGAACGATCGCGACAGGTGCCCGAGACTCCGCCGGCTAGGGCTGCTTCGATTCTGATTCTGATATATTTTACTAATAATTTAGTTCCCAGTTCTATCGACATCAACTATTGTTTCTCATATCTATTGTTTACGTAATAATATTGTTCAAATAAATAAAAATATACTGATATTAAGAAATGAAATCGGTCAATTCACATGGTTGGAATAATTTTTCAGTGCCGTAAGGATTTCAGCCCTGTTGTATGCTGCATCAAGCGTCTAAACAAATAATATTGTTATATTAAGTACCTATTATTTTAACCCTGCAGTTCGCTCAGAACCAATTAAATACTATTGACTATAATTTAATCCTTCAACAAAAATCCAGTAAATGCTATAAAGTCAACAACAAAAAGCAGATCCTAATATCTTATCTCAGGCTGTACATACACGATATATATATAAACAATAACAAACAAACGTACACGTATGCTGCGATAACAATAAAGTAATCACATTGTCTCCCAACCTTAGCGAATACGATACGAATACATTTAAACGTCAGATTGTTATGTGCCAAATTATTTATATATCAATTACGGCCAACACTATGCCGAGAATATATCCGAAGAAGTCCCATTGAAGTATAACTACAAGTATACCAGCGAACTAATTTACTGTCAGTTTATATCAATAACAATACTTCTGGATTTCATTTGATGACCGTCTCGGTTATAAGTTAATAAATAGGCTGATGTTGTAAGCGGCGCGATCAATTTACAGTTTCAATAAACACAAGACGTGCTCTGTCGAAGTATGCATCAAAGTTTATCGTTCCAATAGATGGCCACTTGAACAGTTAACTGTTGATTTATTATGTGATCCATAACGCTTCAGCGAAACGCCATCCCGATCACTTAGACGTCCATAGATCCGACACTTTGGCAAATCGAACGATTATCACTAATGGCTATAGTTTCCCGGTCATTTACACAAATGACGCGCCACGGACTCGATACTTGACACAACTGCTTTCTGCTAATGAGATTATCCACGCAACTATTAGGGTATCGATTGTCACCCTCAATTAAGAATCAATTAACCGGAGAAGTCCTTACCTCCCTACTCTCTGACCATGGAGATTTTATAGGTATATAATTAATACTACAGTAATTTTACAAGTGAAAATTCTTACCAGTACTTTGGTCATTGGCTAAACAAATCAACTTTTCAAGAATGATGGCCATCTTTTTGTACGATTCATTAAAATATGCCGTAAAAGGGTTAATAGAGTTTAGAACTTCTGCAATTTTTAGACTGTAAATCATGATTTCTGCTAAAAAGTTGGCATTATTTTGCCTCGTCCAGGTTTATTATACACAGGTTACAACAGACTTTCATGATCAACAAAATTTACACTTGTCTGTAAGGTAATATAGGTAGCATAGATGAATAATTTTAAGCACTATAATTTTTTACTAAGTTTACGCATTTGTAGTGTGCAGCCCTGGTACGATAATCGGGCGATTGTCGCCGCGCAGCTCTCGGCCGCGCGCTAATCGACCGCACTAATCGACGACTCTCGCGACCTTTATGTTAGACACCATTTATTGCAAATTAACGGCGATTAAACACTCAGCTCGATCCTACTGAACCGATGGACGGAATTTCGTTCTCATTTTAAAATGTCTTCGTTTTGTTTACAGGTAATGTCTATACATCCCTATGGATATATGTTTTATGCAATTAAATTCAATGTTATAATAGACTTGTATTGTATTGTCGTGTTTGTGTCACACAAAACATTTTGTTTGTATCCACGTTAATTAAAGAAGACATTGCGCATTTGTGAAATAACAGAAAAAAAGCTGTTGTTCTAAGTGGCGAATAGCCGTTAGATACGTATAAAACAAATATAAAGAGACTTGAACAAAGACATTCCGCAAGTCCGGCTTACAGCGGCCGACCGACGTGTCTCCCCCCTTTCCGCCGTTGTTTAATTCCATTAAACCACCCCTTTTATCTTTTCCCCTTTTATCTTTCCCCACTATTGGATTACTGAACAAAATGCCGTGCAAGAGACACACGCAATCTTTCGCCTTTGCTATTACTTCACCTCTCTTTAAATTATAGCCTTTTGCAGTTCTAGATGATTGCACTTGTACAATTGTGCATTTTTAATCCTTTTTTTTTCATATTTCAACGCAGTTGTTTACGGAATTGTAAAGAGCGGAGCTGACATTTACAAATAAAAACATTTCAATTCAATCATACAAAAGATACCTTAAAGCGATCTGAAATTAATTTGTATTTGAGAACTTAAGGAGTATTTCTATTTTAATGGAGACAGCGAACTATTTATTTAAATTGACTTTTTAAATACACTACTACGACTTCTTTGAAATTTGTATAGGTATTGTTACTATACAAATCGGTGAAGGTAATTTTTACTAAGTCTTTTATATATTCTTTTTATTCTTATAAAACAATATAATAAAACGTGATAAGTCTTCAGAATACACTGCGCTTATTTCCACCATCAACATAGTGCACAGGGCTACACAAAGGGTTCAACTTTGTTTATTTCTAAAAATATATCAATATGTAACATTTGCCACCGGAGCGTCGGCGTGTGTAAATACAACAGTTACGTAATAAAAAGCAGATTCGAAACAAGATTCATCGCACCTCGGCTCGGATTTAATAAATCCAATTGTAAAAATGTTTGCAAAATACTTCCATTTACATCCGGGCCGTTACTTTTTCCGTCACACCTTCATTTCAGACTCGCGATGAATCCTTTCAGTTGTAAATATACATTTTTCGTAAAGTGATGAACGTTGAAATAATGGCGTTTAATAAAATATTTATCTCTATAAAGCAGACTATTTTCGCATATCGTACAAATAGAAATAATAAATAAAGTAATAAAATACTTCCTTTTGTTGCCGAAGGAACTCTTTCTCACAATACTGTACATTTTAGAAGACAAAGAGCTCTTTTTATACTTTGCCACTATTTAAATGAAGTGTTACAGATCTATTTCTTGGAATGTTTAATGCATATTGCCTTATATATTCTTCTTGCCTTTAACATATAATAACAACACATATAAAGAAAATGTGAGGACAACAAACTTAAAACAATCATTATAAATCTCTTTAAGGTTAGCCAAGGATCTCTATTATTAATAAGGGTTACAGCCACTATCTACGTTAAAAAATATCATGGAAAACTGGCGACAATGTTACCTCAACGACTTTTTTTACTTTTCTAAATCAAAAAGTTTTCCTTTACTGTAAATGTAACCTACCAATACACCTTAGCAGTGCATCAGTGTATATACTAAAGTTGTAAATATAATCCATTACCCGCCACTCTCATTCAATTTAGTTGCCCAGTTACTAAATAAGTTTCCAGTTCAAATAGCTCGATACGTCGGTGGGTCCGTAACGCCGGTGCAAAATATCGAAAACACGGCAACTAGTTGTTTGTAACATCACGGTGATAGCCGAAGTTGGCGCGCAGGTCGATGAGGGCGAGTAACGTGAGTAATTTCTAATATGTTTCGTTAACGGCACTTACACGAGTTTGCACGCCGACAAATTTTCAACCGCGCAACACACATAGTTGCCTAACTAATTTGCCTCTTTGATGTTAATCAATAACAGGCGCTGGATATCGATAGGTGTTTGAAATCTTCGTTTAGTTTGCCGTTGCCAACATTCAATAAATCTTATTTTCCATTTGAACGTTTTCCTACTAAAGTTGTCGGTGGTCTGTCTGATATGTAGTTCTTGATTTTAGACAAAATAAATGAATTTAAACATTATCCATTACTTATAAGTATAATATAACTGTTAAATCCAGTTCCAATATGGACAAAATATAATAAATATAATATCAAACGATATCCAACGAACACAACTTTTTTAAACAGAAAGAAACGTGTGATGGTAAAAACGAAATGGCGTACACGTAACACACAAAGCAAAATACACAGTCAGTAATTATCACTGATTAACTTGTTACATGTTCCTCTCTGAAAGGAGACTCGTGTTCAACATTGGACTGATAAATGAGTGGATGATGATGATGATGATGATGACTGCTATGTACCTACCTACTCGAAATTGTTAAGGGTACACGTTAAACCGCAGTTTAAATAATGCTTGCTACAACATTATACTATTGCTTATTCCATTAAACCTACCTAGGAAATAAGAATGGACTCGATGATTGTAAATGTAAATATTAGAGAAGAAGATACTTTACGTCTCCTTTGAGAAATATAAAGATAGTATAAGACTGATACAGCGATAAATAGAGCCACTAAAATTCAGACATGGCTCTCCGAATAGGCGAAATATATGAATGTATATATTATATTCAGAGCCCCACCTGTTATATTACATTCATAATTATTTCGATTTTCATTTAAATTATTTCCACTGCATGTTTTGTACAATCTATGTATTATAAAAATGCATTAGATTACAAACTATGATATTTCACAACACTAGCAATAGTTACTTTAACGCATTGATTATATAAAAAATCGATTGTAATGCTAATTCTAAATTAGTAATGTAATTCTGATTCTAAAATTGTAATTCTAAATTAATGAATATGATTGATGATTGGACTGAAAACTTTTTTTAATGCTTCGGAATTATGTTTAATTTGACCTACACTTGTCTGTGTTATTTATGATTTTATGAGACATTTAAATTCTGACACTTCGCGCTAATACAAAAATGGCCAACTTAAGATGTCTAATAATAATACCCATTAATATTTAGTAAATTAAATAGGGTAGAGTCTGATCCGTGAAATTAAGCAACGTGAGTTGCGGCCGGAAATGAGATCGATGACGCCTAATGACAAAATTTCACGATGTATTCTGTGGCACAAACATACTTCACGCAGTCAGTCCCGTCGTTAACGTCAGGCCTCCGCTAGTTGCCGCCGATCTGCCAAGCTCAAATGCGAACGTCGTTCTTACGTACATTCCATACAGACTCGTACGAAGCGTCATACAAGTTTAAGAGTAAGCACGTACTCGAGACAAGTCTTAGAAAAAAAATTACTACCTCACATCGTTAGTCCTCCCGACTATGAACTTCGCAACTAATAATATACGAACAGTACAGGTGTATAAAAGACTTAATTCAGTCCATACTGCATACAATATTGGGTAACCCTTTTCAATGTACGCATTCTTAGCGCAAGTGGACATACAAAGAGAGAACGCGTGTGCTGCGTGTTTAGCGTGCGTTCACCTTTAGGGTTGACAAAGCCACAAAAAGATTGACGTAGTGAAAACGTAAAACGATTTCAACCATCAATAACAGAATTCAATTGATTTAATTATCGGCACGTCAATGGCCGGCCAATTGCTGCGATGATTGGAAACAAATTACACCCTCCATGGGTAAATTGTTTTTCAACTCTATCGGCTTTAATTGATTCGGTATTATAAAGATTATGTTTGGACCGATTTAAAGCATAAAATCTAATCTGATTGCATCACTTTTAAACAAATAGATTTTTGAAGAATATGGTTTCTCAGTTTACTATGAAACGTTTGAATACCATTATAGACTAATATGAAGATCGAACATGTACTTTAATATCTACTAGTGGGTACTATCTATAATAATGAAATTAATAGCTGTTTTAATATTATCTTAAGCTGTCTTTAAAGCATTTCGAATTCGATTTGGCTAATTCAAAAATTCATTGGCGAAAAGTATTGGTCTGGAAAGGATTTAGTCCAGTTTGATATCCGGTTTGTGTGTTAGTCAGTTTTTGATATTATAAATAAAATATCTGCTGCGGCCACTGCTTGACTCGTATTATTTTAATAATACATACAATGTTGACCGCAGCAGACATCCCTGTGACACCCCAAGTGTACTGGCAGCACATAGCGCCATAGCGTTCTTGCTTCCATATTCAAACTGGCCACTCACTTTCCTGCATGCACACAGCGAATTGCGTTGACTCGAATACCTGTCCGCGCGTTCGAATGCGTTTCGTATCGTGCTGGCTGTCAGGTGATCATCTAAAAGGACATGTGACCCCGATACATGTTAATTTATATCAGCGGACCAAAATCTGCGCAAGGCATGTTCTGCCTACTAAGAACGCTACGATACAAAGCGCTGAGTCCAAGATGGCCATCCAATACCTATTTGTGTGTTACTTAAGATACTAACAAACGCAGAAACATGTTTTGGTTATTAATGGCGTCAGATTTTTTTAAGAAGTAGTTTATGATATTATTAAAATTTGAAATTTCAAGGGGGCTAACACTTCAATGATCGAAATCACATCGACGTAAAACAGAGTGATGTAAATCAGAGGAATTGTAACGTCAATAATTAAAACACATGGAATATTTGAATGCACGCTGTCACTAGAATGTAACTTTCACAGAACTTTATGCAACACATTCACGGATTAGCAATATTTTCCAAATGATTTACGTATCGAAATGGAACACTAAAATTTCCAAGCACGACTATTTTTCTACGAATGGAAGCCATTACGAGTTTACAGGGTAATGAATGCTTTCAATATCCCCAAAGCTCGGCAAAGCTTATGAGTTGTTTCACTATCAGCCAATAATCCTAATGTCAATTGCGTTCAACTTTATAGTGAAATGCAAAATAATTTATACGCTTTCGCATTTAGCTGCTTGATATTTGTTTGTCGCCCGGCTAAGTAATTATTAATTATTGTTCTAATTCAGCTTTACTTGTTGCGTTCGGCATTTGATCAAAAATGAATGTCGGCTCCAATTTACATTTTATTTTCTCTGTTGTCTGTTGTCTTCGAATCACTTTTATTTTATTTATCTCTATAAAACGATATGAAATGTAATATGTGATGAAAACTCAATGACTACTGCTTGTGCTGCGTCATTAATTCTATAATTCCAAGCTCCGCATTGCCGCGGACGAATCTCGATCTGTGCAGATTGAAATGCAAATATATATAGGTACGTGTTTCCTATAAGCTGCTATTTACTTTTAGTGCAACTCATTTCAACATGTTATTTGTTTAATTGAGAGCATCGTAACGGTATAACATTTAAAGAAAATGTTTTAATAGTTCCTTCAATTCGTTTTTTACGAACACTGCATCTGCATTTGTCGGCATTTTACGCCATACCATACCGCTGAGTTTCATTAGTGGCTCACAAATCTGCATGAAATGATGATGGGCCTAACTAATACTACAACTGCCACGTCATGCATTCTATAATCTCACGCTTGCAGAGCACGGCGTTGGTTCTCATTCGACCATTCGAATTGTACCCGTTTATATTTGCGCTGCACCCTGCCTTGTACAATCAAAATACAACGTACGTCTAATGTACGAACACGTTAATGCGCGTACAATTTTCTTACGGATTAATTTTAGTAATAAAATCATAAAACAGAATTAATTTCACACCGAACATTTAGGTTAAAGGCCCACAACGCTCGTATCATTATGAAATGATTTACGACTTCTTCTAGTACCACGTTGTGTATTATAAAATCTCGCCGTTCTGTTACGAGCGAAGCGGCTTGGCCTCCTGTGACGATAGAAAGTTACGGATTATTTTATACGGATTTATTTTTTCTGTATATTATTGATTTTATGAGTAATTTGTTGGTACCGTGATTACAAATTCACTTGTTTAAATGCATTCATCTGCTCTACGAAATGATTCTCATTGACGGAACTTGGTCGTGCTGTGTCATGATTTCTTTGATCCCGCGCTTCGATCGCTTCGTGCCACAAAGTCCCATTATTTAGGATTTCAAATGAACTGATGTATTTTCGGTGTGCAATGCTCGTTCACTACACTTCTACTAAGATGTATCATATTTACAAATACAACTATTTATACATTTGAGTAGAGTGCTATTAAGATATCTATAGTTTAAAACTGTTTTAAATACAACTCATAACGTCACTATCACGTGAATTAAGTATGTGTTTATTTTGCTGAAATCTCAACTAGATTCTATTTACCTTAAATAATGTTCTACGAAGGCCTCTAATAATTACTGCGACGTAGACTCTATAATATCACGTCCCATAGTACTGTGATAGAGCATTACTCTGTGCTGACTGAAACGGACCGATGTGTGCTTGGCAAGCAATTCTCTTGTCTGGTATGGATTTGCTCGTCTTACATACATAGCAATGGTTTTTGAAGATCGATTTCTGTTTGAATACGGCTTACTGTAAGCAAATGATGGAAACATGTTTACTTAAGCAGAATAATAAAACACCAATGAAGTAATGATATTATTAAGTTACGAACTAATTAGTTACGATACAGGAATCATTAAGTATTTCATAATAACTTTATTGTGCAATCATAAGCAAAT
>DWQT01004941.1:0-10747 GCA_018244895.1 Myscelus amystis hages
GGCGGACGCGGCGGCGGCGGCGGCGCACACGGGCCCGCCCAGCCCGTCGGCGCACGCGCACGCCAGCTCGCCGCCCTCGCCCTCCACGCAGCGCCCGCCGTTCTCGCAGCGACAGATGCGCGGCAGCGGTCGCTCCGGTTCCACCGCTGTTCGTGGCGGGTGGTAGGTTTTATTCAATGTTTAATAACTCGCGCCCTCTCCTTATTCGACGACATCGATCGCGATATGAAAAAATATTCAAGGTCACAAGATAGGTTGCACGTTTTAGTAATGTAACGAATGTCATTTTTTTAACATTCGCAGACGCGAATGCGAAAATCTGCTACCGACATTCACGAATGCGAATATTCGGTAATTTCTTTTGAATTTGGCGCCAATTGTCTATGGCGGTGTGAACGTTAACAACATTAAAAACATTAATATTAAACATACCATAAACGTAATCATGAAACAGAAATAGCACTAAAAACTTAGCTGATAGTAATAGCTGATAAAACTTTCATGGAAGAGAGAGAGAGTTTGTTTTTGTTTGTTTACATTGCATTAAACATTTTGTTTCATAAGATTTAATAGATAATAAAATGAAGACTGATAATGTGATGACGAGGTTAAGTTAGTATTTCTTGTATTAAAAAAACATAAAACAAACGGATTTTGGAATGAAGTTCCTTATCGCGCGTTGCGAAGAAGGCTAGACGGAACAAATTCAGACGAAAAATTCAGACGGAAGTTTTCCGACACACTAGTGTTGCCGATAGTGGACTATCGATATTATAATCAATAGTATCGATACTATCGATAGTTCAAAAGGATACAATACTATCGGACAAATGCGATACTATCGGTACTCAGTAGTCAGAGAAGTATTCGATAGTATCGATACTATTGAATTTCTAGGAAACGATACGATTGTTGTATTTTATTTTAGTTTCTTTGTATTAATACATAAGATCGCGACCTCATTCTAACTAGATTAATTTCGCTGAATGTTCGCGCTATCGACATCGATTTACCGTTCATTCCTATTCATGAATTGCGATTAGCGACGGACGCGGACGTCGCCCCTACAGGTTCGAATAGGTATATTGTATCGATCGATTGTGAAACCATCGATAGCTTGGAAACACTACTTTTTGCTATAGTTGTAAGGCGTACGCGTGTTTCTCTGTCTGTCTCTCTCTCTCATATATATCATAAAAACATAGGCGTTATAGTCTCTCCATTATTATGTAGTTAGCAATTGTACGCGTCATAATTATTATAACTTAAAAGAAATAAAATTTTATTACAATTCCTTTACTAATTATTCTATAGGGACATCATTCCACCCGGGTGTCCCTTGACATACTTGACTCTTGTGTTTTTTTTTATTTTATTAACCTATTATCATCGTCAAATTTTTGCGAATGCGAATATGTAAGAATATACGAATATTGGCGAATGCGAATATTCGTGACATCGCCAGCACCAGCACTAGCACGTTTAGTTTTTTGTTATTTTTTTTAAAACGCTGATTACAAGAAAAAACATTCAGTGGGCTTCGATATCGATCGACGATATCGATACAGCTGCAGTGGGCGTACCGGCGTCGCAGGCGCGGTCCTGCGCGCGCTTGGGCGGCTGCAGCAGGTCGGGGCAGACGCAGCGGCGGCCGGCCGGCACGCCCAGGCACAGGTGCGAGCAGGCCGAGCGCGCGCACGCGGCCCGCGCGCCGCCCGACGCGTTGTACCGCAGCGGGTGCCACACTGCGGGTGCCCAACGTACCTCCGTATTATTCCCGGCGATTTGGGATAGTAGACTTTGGCATCGATTTATAACGAAAGACTCAAAACGATGACTATTTTTAAGTATTTTTTATTTTAGCAGTCGAACTCGAAATACGTTTGACATATTTCCAGAACAGGGAAAATTGAATTATCTGTTCCAAAAATTACCCGAAACCAAGCAAACTGTCAGAAAATAAAACTAAACGGCCACTTAAGTACTAACAACGTTCAAATAACCTTTTCAAGTTAAGAATACACTCTATTTTATGACCACACGCCAATCGATCGCTCACCCTTCACGGCGGACGGGTTGACTAGATCCTTGGAAATAACGAAGGGCACGCCCCTCCCGAACTTGTCTTGCCGGAGCAGCTCGCCGGTGTCGCGCGTCACCCAGTACAGCGACGACTCGAACACGTCCAGCGACAGCGGGTGCTTGAGCGGCTCCCCGCGCAGCACCACGCGCCGCCCCGAGCCGTCGGGCCGCATCACTTCTATCGTGTTCAGCTTGGTGTCGGCCCAGTAGACGGCGTGCTCCATGCCGTGGTCGACGGTCAAGCCCGTCGGGTGCCGGACGTTCTCCGTGACGATGGGTCTTCGCTTGGAACCGTCCATCCAGGCCGTTTCGATCTTCGGGGCCGAGCCGGCGTCGGCCCAGAACATTTTGCCCATCTGCGGGTCCAGCACCAGCGACGTGGGGCTCTCGATGCCGGCGGAGACCAGCGCGCGGCGGTAGCGGCCGTCGGTGCGGGCCACCATGACGCGACCGCGCGGCTTCGAGCCCGTGCGGTCCGCCTCGGTCCAGTACAGGTTGTCGCCGATGTAATCGACCGCGACGGCCGTCGGCTTAGCGTTTCCTTTCATGTTCAGATCTTGCGCGTAGCCGCTCTTGACCTGGCCCTGCAAGGCGTTTATCATGTACGATCGCTTGATGGTCTTCTCGTAGCTGTCCGCCCAGAAGATCATCTCCTGTTTCGGATCGTAGTCCATGGCTTCGATTCTCTTCTCCGACGTGATGACGTCGAACTGCTCGTTCTTCTCCTGAGCGAACGCGTGGATCTCGGGTCCGTTGGCGAACAAGAGGACCACGTCGCCGTCCAGCGCCTTACAAACGCCCGATAGGTTGTCCGCTAATCTGTAATATTTCAAATAGTACATCCTCCGTGCGACGTATCCGAAGGGACGTAAGAGTCGCTTCATTTAGCAGTAAGTGTCCAAATTGAATCTACATGTACTAAAATACATAAAAGCATGCTACGTAATTCATTTCGGTCCGTCGATTAACCCGCGTAGCAACCGACGATATTAAACGAAACCAACTGACTTGAATCCGTTGCGGCACGCGCAACTGAAGCTGCCGTTGAGGTTGGTGCACAGCTGCGAGCAGTGGTGCGTGCCGGCCGCGCACTCGTCCACGTCCACGCACTTCTTGCTGTCGGCGGGCGAGATGATCCAGCCCTGGAAGCACGTGCAGATGTAGCCGCCCGCGCCGCCGCCCGCGCCGCCGCCCGCGCCGCCGGCCAGCGTCAGGTTCGTGCAGAAGTGCTCGCAGCCGCCTGCAATAAATTACGCCACTATTACGTTACGTCGCGGTCGGGGCCATCGGGGAGACGATGAATCCAATATAGTTTCCTACTTTATTACGAGTCGCTCGCTCGGGGAGCCCTACCCTTGTCTTGCGGCGAGCAGGCGTGCGCGTTGTGGCAGCCGCGCTCGTCGGAGCCGTCGCCGCAGTCGTCGGCCAGGTCGCACAGGCGCGCGCGCTCCACGCAGCGCCGGTTGGCGCACTGGAACTGCGCGAGCGGGTCGCAGGGCCGCGCGCGAGCCGCACACAGCGTCATGTTGTTCTCGTCCGAGCCGTCGCCGCAGTTGTCCACGCCGTCGCACACTTGGTATCTGGAACGCGCCTTTTCACTTTTTATACGTTAACACCGGACGCCACGGGCCTCGGTCGACTGTCGCTATCGCGCTCTAGGCTCTACTCGCAGACGTCTTCCGAGACCGACGGGAAGGACTGAGGAATGGATTACCTAGGGACGCAGCGATGATTATCGCAGTGGAATCGCCGCAACGTGTCGCAGTTGAAGTTGGTGCAAATGGAGCCGGCCTCGTCCGAGCCGTCCCCGCAGTCGTCCGTGCCGTCGCACAGATCGGATTGCGATACGCATAAGTTATTCGCGCATTGGAACCTGTGGAAGTAAACCTATTAATATCTTTTTTAGCGGCAGATACTTATCACATCAAAAAATGCAATGACCTGCTTTCGGGACAGTATCTTCCTCCCGGGAATCTCGGCGGACATCCGATTTCGTCGGACAAGTCCCTGCAGTCCCTGTCGCCGTCGCATCTGAAGTACGCGGCGATGCAGTGTCCGGATTTACATTGGAACGTTCCGTTTTTGCACTTGAACCCGCCGCATTCCAGCTCGTCCGAGTTGTCTCCGCAGTCGTCCTCGTGGTCGCATCTCCAGCGGGAGGAGATGCATTTACCGTTTCCACACTTGAATTCGGATTCGGAGCATTCTCTGTATTTGTGCCGGCAAACGGCCTCGGCCTCGTCGCTGCCGTCGCCGCAGTCGTCGGTGAAGTCGCACAGCCACTGCTTCGGGATGCACCGCTTGTTCTCGCAGGTGAAGTCGGTTTCGGCGTTGCAGGCCGGGCAGTTCTCCGGCAGCTCGTCGGATCCGTCCCTGCAGTCGTCCTTGCCGTCGCAGAACAACCACTTGGGTATGCAGCGGTAGTTGGACTGGCCCGGACAGCGTCTCCAGCCGGTGGTGCAGTTCCTCTGGCGGCACATGTACGCCGGCTCGTCGGAGTCGTCACCGCAGTCGTTGTCGAAGTCGCACATCCAGAGCTTGGGGATGCAGCGGCCGTTCTTGCAGGAGAACTCGGCGTCGGGGTTGCAGGGCCTGTTATGGCACATCGCCGGGTCCTCGTCGCTGTTGTCCTTGCAGTCCGTGTCGCCGTCGCACTTCCAGCTGTCCAGAATGCATCTGCCGCTAGTCTTACATTTGAATTCCAGAATCGGGCAGTTGTGCGCGCACTGGGCCTCGTCGCTCCCGTCTCCGCAGTCGTCGCTGCCGTCGCAGATGGTGGCGGCGGGCGTGCAGTTGGTGTTCTTGCACTGGAAGGAGCCGGCGCGGCAGTGTCTCACCGGGCAGGAGTCGGGTTCGTCGGAGCCGTCCATGCAGTCCTTTTCGCCGTCGCATTTCCAGAACCACGGTATACACTTCTCGTCGCGTCCGTTACATCGGTGTTGACCGTCGGTGCAGTTGGCTATGCAGGTCTTCATGTCTCGCGCCAAGTAGAATTGATTCGGGCACGCACATTTGTACGTGGTGGCGCCCTCCTCGCCGTAGCCTTCGATGTTCAAGTAGCTGGACTCGTGCGGCGGCGCCAGGAGACAGAGGTGCGAGCACCCGCCGTTGTTGGCGCCGCAGGGATTAGGATAAGGCAGCTGCCGCAAAGGATGCACGACGTGAATGTCGTACGGTCGGTGAGTCGTATTTCTCAGGGTGATTAGATTTTCGCCCGAGTGTTTATTTGCTTTACTTATCGCTTTTAGATTCCAGTCCGTCCAATAAATTTCGTCATCGAACAAGCTCAGCGCAAAAACATGAGGAACTTTGCTGCCCGATAAAACGACGTGTCTGTGTCTGCCTTCCAAGTCGGTGGAGCCGATGTAGTCCAAGTGAGCGTCGGCCCAGTATATTCTGTCGGTGAAGTAATCGATAGTCAACGCATTCGGCCAAGCGATGTCGTCTTCCCAGTTCAAAATGGCCGTAAAGTTGGAACCGTCCATGCCCATCTTGCCGATGTAGGCTTGAAGGTGCCACGAGGTGTAGTACAAGTAGCCCGTGCCCGGGTGCACGACGATCGCTCGAGGGTCGGCGATGCCCGTCTTCAGCGTCTTGCGCCTCGTGCCGTCAAGTTCCGAAACGTCCAAATTTTTAGAATGCCTATCTAGCCAGTAAAGTTTTCTTCCGATCCAGTCCACAGCGATGCCTTCTAGACCGTGGGAGTCGTGTCTTATGACGACTTCCTTGTTCGGACTCGGGTCGGAGTAGTCCGATCTGTAAATCGTTTTCGCAGAAACGTCGGCGAAGTACATTTTCTGTTCTTTGACGTCGAAGTCTATTGCCACGACGTTCATCAAATCTTGGTGCACTAGATTGTACAGAGTGGCGTCCGTCGATATGTTTCTGACATAATACTTATTCGTGAAGATGACCCAGGCCGTCGTGTTATCTTTTCTCTTGCACGTGTGCTCGTCGGGCTCCCTCTCGTAGTACCGGTCGTTGCACTTACAATAGTACGAGCCGGGCGTGTTCGAACACCGCTGCGAACAAACTCCGGGCGTTTCGACGCACTCGTCTATATCCGCGCACGCTTTGCCGTCGCCGAGTAGCTTATATCCTTGATTGCAATCGCAGTAATATCCGGTTAAGGTATCGATGCATTTATGACCGCACTGATTGATCTCCAACTTGGCGCACTCGTCCACGTTGCAGTGCGCGGGCTCGTCGGAGTCGTCGGAACAGTCGGATATTTTATTGCAGACCAACCTGTTGTCGATGCATTGATCGTTGTTACACTTGAACTGGCCCGCGGGGCACGTCTTGTTGTGCTTCACGCAATCGACTTCGTCGGAATGATCGCCGCAGTCGTCTTCTCCGTCACATCTGAAGTGGTTTCTTATGCATTTGAAGTTCTGGCACTTGAACTCCTGCTCCGTACACTGCTTGTACTGCGTGTTGCAATGTTTCCCCTCGTCCGAGCCATCGCCGCAGTCGTTGTCGTGGTCGCACACCCACCCGACGTTGATGCACCTTCCGTTGTTGCACTGGAACTGCTCCTCGGAGCAGGGCGTCGGCGTGGAGCAGTGGTGGATGGTGGAGTTTTCGTCGGCGCCGTCGATGCAGTCGGGGTCGCCGTCGCACAGCCACTTCTTGGGGATGCACTGGGCGCGCCCCCAGAACTTGTTTTCCTGGCACGTGTACTCGGTTTCAGCGTCGCACTTCCTCTCGTTGCACTGATGCCGGTCGTCCTCGTCGCTGTTGTCGAGGCAGTCGTTGTCCCCGTCGCAGATGTAGATCCGCGGGATGCAGTTCCCGTTGTCGCAGGTGAACAGGTCGCCGAAGCACGTCCGGCCCTCCGAGCGACAGTACTCGGGCGGCTCGTCGGCGCCGTCGCCGCAGTCGTCGTCTCCGTCGCAGTACCAGGTGGCGGGGATGCAGCGGTGGTTCGGGCAGCGGAAGCTGTTCTGCGGGCAGGTGCGTTGCGCGCAGTGCAGCGGGTCTTCGTCGGAGTTGTCGCCGCAGTCGTTGTCCCCGTCGCACAGCCAGTACGGCTCCACGCAGATGTTGGTCTTCTCGCACTTGAGGTGGTTCGGCGGGCACGTGGTGTTCCGGGGGCAGCGCTCGTGCGTTTCGTCCGAAGTCACGTTGTCCTTGCAGTCGTTTATGCCGTTGCAAACCTGCGACTGTGCGATGCACCGGGAGTTGAGACATGTGAATTCTCCCTCGTCGCACGGAGCGTAGACGCATCCTTCTTCGTCCGAGCCGTCCTTGCAATCGTTCTCGTGATCGCATTTCCAAGATTTGAATATGCACCGTCCATTGTTGCACCGGAACTCGTTCGGCGAGCAGGAGTGGTAAGCGCAGTAGTTCTTGTCCTCGTCGGAGTTGTCGCCGCAGTCGTCGTCTCCGTCGCAGGACCACATCCGACTGATGCACTTGCCGTTGGCGCAAAAGAATTTGCTGGGGTCGCACGTCATGTTCTTGGCCACGCACATCCGGCCCTCGTTGACCAGCTTGGTGCTGTCGTCGCACTTGCATTCGACGGAGTTATTCGGCGCCGGGTGACAGCTTTGAGCGCAGCCGCCGTTGCTGATGTTGCAGGCGTTCTTCTGGCACTTCTGCCGGCTCGGGCTGTAGACGTGGATGTCTCTGGGCGAGTCTTCCAGTCTCTTGACCATTTCCACCATGTTGGCTCCGGTGTGCTTTTCCGCTCGATAGACGCCTCGCAGCTGCAAGTCGGTCCAATATATGTAATCCCCGAACACCGTAATGGCGAAGGGATAGATGGTCGCGGATATTAAAACCTCTCGATCGCTTCCGTCCAATTTGGAGCGTTCGATTTTTTCCCGAACGGCGTCAGTCCAGTAGAGCATGTTCTCGTCGAAGTCGACGGTGAGGCCGCTAGGCTGGGACAGATCCTTGTCGACGATGGCCTTCTTCAGGGAGCCCGCCATCGTCGTTCGGTATATTTTGCCGGAAGTCCCGAACCGACCCCAATCGGTGTAGTACAAGGTTCCATTGCACGGGTCGACCACTATGGCCCTGGGCCGCTCCACTCTCGCGATCATAACCATCTCGGTTCCATCGAGATTCATCGCATAGATCGAATTATTGGAGCTGTCCGTCCAGTAGATTTTCCTCTGCGTCCAGTCGTACGATATGCCCTCGGGATTGATGTTTTTACTGATAATATTCTGTATATTGGCGGCATCCGGGCCGTTGGCGGACATCCAAGCTATCCGAGCCCACGGACGGATTTGAGTGAAGAATAATTTGTTATCGGCATAATCGAACTCGACGCCGACGACGTTCGTTAGATTCCCAACGGGCTTGAACGGCACGCCCGTCGACTTGGGATCCAAGTTGACGGCGCGGATCTCCGTCCTGGTCGTGAACACGAGGTACTCGTCTACGACGTCGCACTTCTTGGGGTTGCTCGCCGATATTTCGCCCGTCGCACAGTCGCATCGATGCGTGTACCCCTTGTTGGCCTCCGGAGGGTAGCTGAAGCACAGTTGGTCGCAGCCGCCGTTGCCGAGTTTTCTGCAGGGGTTGTTGTCATCCGTGGGCTGGTTGTTGACGTCGAATATGACGATGTCGCGGAGCTTCGGCAGATTGGTGCGCAGCTTCTCCGGGACCGACGTGTTTCCCGGCAGCTTGGACGCCTTGTAGACGGTCTGCAGGTTCCTGTCCACCCAGTAGACGCTGCCCGTGTGTATCGCGATGCCCATCGGGTTCGGAAGGTTGGACCTGATGAGTTGTCGGTTTCCACCGTTATATGAGATTTTTTTGATATGGTCCAGCTTGGAGTCGACCCAGTAAACGTCGTGAGTCAGCATGTCTATCGTCAAGTCTCTCGGGTTGGATATGCCGGTGCTGACGAGCGTCTGCCAGTTGCTCCCGTCGAGGTGGGCCTTGCCGATGCGAGGATATTGGCCGTAGTCTATCCAGTACAGCAGTCTCTTGAGCGGGTTCACGGCAAGCTCCCTGGGCGCGTCCATGGTCCTCTTCACCAGCACCTTTCTATTAGATCCGTCGAGCCAACTCATCTCTACGTAATTTTCGTGGGGGAAGACGTTGGTGAAGTACAGGTTGCCGGCGACCCAGTCGACGGCCAGCCCTCGGATCCCGTTGCTGCCGATGCCGTCCTTAACGACATGCTCGAGGTCGGTGCCGTTGGGCCGGATGCGGAATATGCCGTTCCATTGACCCCTGTTGAACTCGACCCAGTAGATGTAGTTCTCGGCGAAATGGACGTCGACGTGCAGGATGTGATGACCCGAGCCGGTCACGGGCACCATGGCCTCGGCGCTCTGCTCCAAGCTGTACCCTCGAATGAGATCGAGCTGAGAGACTACCGCGAAAGTCTTGTACGGCACGCAGTTCATCTCCATCTCCCTTCGGTAGCCGATGGAGCAGGCGCACACGCGCGACCCTCCCTCGCTCGGGATGCAGATCTGCTCGCAGCCACCGTTGTTCTGGGCGCAAGGATGGTGCATTGTCTTCCTCTTTTGGAATATGGTCAGCGACCTCAAGTCGCTCTCGTTGTCCAGTATCACCTCGATGTTGTCTCCGTTCGGCAGATCGGCCTTGATGATTTTTTCGTGTCGAGGGTCGAGAATGTACAATCTCGAATCTAATACTGCGATGACCTTAGGATAGGAGATGGCGTTCTGCTCGCTGAGAATGGTCTTCCGGTCGTTGCCCTCCGTGTTGACGCTGTTGACGCTGGGCGGGTACTGGGTGCTGAAGTAGACGATCTTCCTGTCGACGTCGACGGCCACCGCCTCCGGCCTCTCGATGCCGTCCACCAAGATGACGGGGCCGGACCCGTCCATGTTGGCTTTGCCGATTTTGGCCGGCACTCCGAATCCGCCCTCGTCGGCCCAATATATTTTTCTGAAAATAAAACATACAGATCGGTCACATAAAATCGTGCTTCGCGTTAATATCGCGTCAGTGAATTTCTGCCAGTGTTAATTTACCCTTCGGTAGGATCCAAGCACAGCCCCTTGGGCTTGGCCACCGCGAACTTAGTGCCGTCGTTGGCCAGCACGACGCTCCTGTACTTGATCTTGCCGTCCACGCGCACGAGCTCGATGTTGCCGGCGGCGCGGTTGGCCAGGTACAGGTTGCGGCCGAGCCAGTCGAAGGCGATGGCGGAGGGCGCGCCCACGACGCCCGAGTCGCGCCCCAGGAACTCGGCCTTGTTCCCGCCGCCGTACGGCATGCTGTACACGGTGCAGTTCTCGTCGTCGCCGTCCGCAGCCGCGGCCTGCAGCCAGTACAGCGTGTGGCCCTGCCGGTCGTAGTCCAGCTGCACGCCGCCTGAAATGGAAGCGCCGCCGTATTGTTTCACTCGTTTCTCGCATTCGATGGGCGAAGTTGACTCGATTCGATACCTTGGATTCCGACGACCGGCGCCAATTGGCCGGCCCGGCCCGAGCCGTCGGTCGACAGGTCGATGATTTGCGATCCTTTGAGTACCATCAAGTACGAGGTTTCCTCTGAAAATTACCAATTTTAAATTAGTATAAATGTAAACATTGGTTTGGTTTAGTTTAGTTATCTATTAAAATAAAGGAAATTTTTTATTTTTATTTTATTTTTTTATTTTTTAGGAAACAAACAATAACACCATACATTTAGACATTACACAAAACAGTTACAGAAATCAACGAAG
>DWQT01004942.1:0-10744 GCA_018244895.1 Myscelus amystis hages
AGCCACTTACCATCAGGTGGACTGCATGCATGCAATTTTATAGCTAAGTGTGATAAAGGTAAAATTCTTCGTGTGAAATTTGTTATAAGCTAACTGTACTGTACTGAAAGGTGGCGATCATCATCAAATATCACATATTTTTAGGGTATATCGCTATCACCAAAGAGCCCAATTCCGATGGCGAAGTCGTGAAACGCTACAGTTGCCAGCCAACAAACCTAGACAACACCATCCTTGCTGCCCAAAGATGCACCCTCAGGTACAATTTGATATTCATTATAAATGATTACAATAAAAACAAAACTATATAATTACATATATATTGAGATTCTCATATATCAGCATTATGTGATATATATACAAATAATGTGTACATGATATTTTTGCAATGTGATATTCAATATGTGACAAGATAAGTCTATAATTTGATGGATAAAGGGATAAGGCGTCTGTGTCAATTAATTTTCTACCTTGCAGCTGTAAATAAACCATCTAATTGTAACAAATCTTACGCCTAATACCCTATTTTCTTGAAGTGTGAGCGTTGGGCAATCGAATACCAATTTAGGAAGCGTTCCGTGAAATTATCTATCGCGGATTGAGCCATTTTCTCAAGAACCGATTAATGGTTTCTTTTATTCGTATTTAGATTACAAATTATTTGGATCATTGAATATCGGAATCTAATGAGAATGTTCAAGCGATATTTAATACAAATTCTTAATATTGTCTTTTCGCTACAGCGATAATTACAAATAATTATTATTTTCATAAAAACAGTACATTTATGCCAAATTCTTGTGTATAGTTATTATTGCCATTGCCACTGTTTACATTAATTGTCAAATAAGTAAATACAATTTAGGCGTTCACTGCAATTTTATTAATGTATATAGGAAGAAATCGAACCTTAAATACCATGAAATCTAAATGAATTTTTATTTTGAAATGGATATTATCATTATTTATATAATAAATTACTAAAATGGGAATAGTACTATCGTAACACGTGTACGTAATACGAAAGTGTTTTGGTAACCTCCCCGGTTAGCTCGACGTGTTATTGCAGGGTAACGGTAAAACGGACGAAGGGGGCGACGAGCCCCTGGGCCGCCCGAGCCTGTTGCGCGTCCCCTCGCTCTCGGCCGCCGACCTTGAGGTAATAATATATCTAAATATAGTCTATCCTTACTCAAATTCACTGCAAAAGACAGCAAATCCCTTTGTCAAAATATTGAATTTACGTGCAAATTTTGACAAACAGTATTATAACAGGGTAAACATACAAGAGGAAATCTCTCTAACCCTCCCACAGTTGGTGAAAACTTGAATTTACTTCAGTATGCCAACTGCCAAATGCCAACATAGCAATACAAAAAACCTGATAGACGGATACACATTAATCAATGTGAATCTTCCCAATGCATTGTTATTACGCGATCAAACAACCATATTATGACTAATAGCTTTGTCGTCTTTATCATTATTTAATAACTTATGAAACACTTCTTTACATAGTATAAAATAAAGTTGTTTTTTCTTCCTGTCCCTATGTATGCGTAGATCTTTCAAACTACGCAACGGATTTCGATGCGGTTTTTTTTATGGATGAGTGATTCGAGAGGAAGGTTTGTATGTATAATAATACCGATTATATAGTAGAGAAATACTGTTATTTGTGAGATTTCTAATGTGATGTCGTTAATAATAATTTAAGGCGCGCGAAGCCGCGGACAAAAGCTAGTAAGTTAATAAATACTTGTGTCGTACAGAACGCATCAAACCTGTCATTGCTGTCACCCCCGTCCCTTGCGAGACGTCGCTCTTCAGTGATGTTTAGCGACACCGTGCTGCTTCACGCGCCCAACGCGCCAAACGCGGCGCATCCTCATAATGTATGTTCATCTGAGAAAATGACTCAGACAGGTAACTGTATAATATTTCCATTAACAAATTTAAAGCGAATTAAATAAATACTTTTTTGAAAGACAAACCTCTAAAGCTATCAATTTAATCTTATACTCGTACAAGCGCACCCTCGATTCAAACTTTTAACACGTTCTGAATCTCGCTTAACTTCAATTAATTCTTACGGTACCTACCTCTTTAACATTTTCAACGCAATTGGAATATCTTAACATATGCATAAATATTTGTAGATTCATTGTGCCAACGTGACTGGCTAAAGAGCCAAAGTGGTGAGTCTAGAGACAGTAGATCTAGACGCGCTATTAGACGGCATGCGCAATCTGATCTCCTAATTTCTGATACTCTTCCACTACCTTCTGTAGTCACTTCTTCTCGTCTAACTCTCACTGAAACTGTTTAGATAATACTAGATAGTTCGCCTTCAACATTTACAGTATAAAATAGAACCAACTCCTTAGCTTTTTCCAATTGTTCTATACGTATCCTGTGTATTAAATGTCTCAGTTAAATGTGTGGATGTTTAAGATTTGATATATGTATGTATACTGTCAGAACATTGTTGTTCTTAAAACGTGAAACGTACGCTTTTGTGGTGATTATCGGTAATACAATTAGAACTAGTGTATAGCACTGTAGTGATACTAATTTGGTGGCGTAGAGTTCGACCTGCCGGCAGGCGACACGGCCGAGGAGAGGGCCGCTGCGGGTGGCACCATGTCATGTCAAGAACTACTGGCGCTGTCCGGAGCGCTATCGGCGGCTTTACCTACTGGACAAGTCGCTTTGGACTCGTTTTTTGAAGAACTTACTAAAGGAATCAGTAAAAGAGCTGGAGAGGAAAAACCTGACACTAAGGTGAATACATCTCATAAAATTATTGAATACCCAAATATTGATATTTGTAAGCAATATTCGTAATCATTTCAATGAGTATCAGAGATTATGCTCTCATGAATAATGACATAAAATCTTGAATTTTTAAACTGAATGGATAAAGGCTAGAAATATATTATACAATTATGATATTCATGATGAAATTGCAGATTGTAGAAATAGAAGATTTTTCATGCTGTGTAGATTTAATAATGGCAGAAACGGCCGCTAAAGAAACCAGAAAAGGAAAGTTCTCTAACATATGCACATTGTTCTGGCAACGAATTACAAAAATGCTGTCTCTGCTACGGAAACATATAAAAAATATTGTTGACCACAAATATTTCCAACAAGGTATGGATTATAATTTTTTTTATATTAAATCTACCTTGTGACTATTATAAATGCATTATGTGTTTCAGGTATATTGTTAGCCATTCTCATTAACACACTTTCAATGGGGATCGAATATCACAATCAGCCAGCGGAGCTCACCGTTATCGTTGAGATCAGTAATGTTGTTTTCTCAGCGATATTTGCGATAGAAATGATACTTAAAATTATCGCTGAAGGTCCTTTTAAATACATTTCCAATGGGTTCAACGTCTTCGATGGAGTGATTGTGATTCTAAGGTAATCAATTTGCTATTTATTAAAAGTCTAGTGGATAATCTGAATGTCATTTCTGTCCGAGGACATTATGTGAATTTGAAAAATTTTGTTATTTTTGTACAGCGCATTCGAGCTAGCTCAAAGTCTAAGAAGCGATAAGGATTTAGCGGGAAGTTCGGGTCTATCGGTGCTGCGCACATTTCGCCTCTTGCGTATACTAAAACTAGTTAGATTCATGCCTAACTTGAGACGACAACTCTTCGTCATGCTACGGACAATGGACAATGTCGCCGTGTTTTTTTCTCTTCTAGTACTTTTTATTTTTATATTCAGGTAATTACTTCTAAGCCTATAATAGCATAGCATATCGTATCAACGAGAAGTATGATTTAGAATAAGTGAGGAAAACTAAAACAATTCTGTGAGTTCATCACTGGGAATTTGAAATAAAAATACTTCAGACTTTTTTGTTTTACATATTACACCGCCGTGGTAGTAAAATTAAAAATATTAAACTACTCAAATAAATTGCATGTCAATAAACAAAAGAAATAAAAATATTACAAAAAGTCATTAAACATAAAGTAATATGAAGCTGCTACATTAAAATTATTATTTTTACTGGTGTTCTTTACGAAGTTCTTCTCTCTTCTCTTATATTTCATTTTGAACTTATTATTTACTTTTCAAAACGTTAGTTAAATGAGTAAATCTTAAACGAATTGCATCGAGGAACTACATTCAAATGAGTTTCTTATTCTCATTATTTTCGATATTATTGCGATTAGGTTTGAGCTTATACACATAAACTTAAAGCCGAATCGTATCTTATTTTCCTTTACTCTTCTATGTTTTCCAAAATCATACCTCTTAGTAGAATTCAAGTAGCGTACTCTCCCAAGCAATCAGTAAATGATTGCTCCTCAATCGTAACTTGTATTTTTCCGTAGCAACCGAAGATATATTCGAGTCTTCGTAAATATGAATTTCTACTTAACTGTCACACCCGCATCCTTTTACCTGTGCACTAATGTAACTGTGAGTGATTTCCCCTGTTTTCGTTTTCGAACCTTTTTTTGTTGACCACTTCTGTCTTCGACATCTGCCCACTACACACTACCACTGTCCACACTCTCTACAAACTTTTCTTCTTCTTCTTCTTCTATTATATCTTATTTATCATAGTGTCTTTCACGCTTTTGTGCTTTGTCCACCTGAGTTTATTTATACCTGCACTTCACCTTAGTAAATCTTACACCTATTTCTGTATATCGTTTCTCTTCCTTTATATATGGAAAGGACAATAGCTATCGTACTATTATCTAATCGTATATTGCGTGGTAACGTTCAGCATCCTCGGTATGAACCTCTTCGGGTGCAAATTCTGCGAGAAAGATGAAGAGGGCGATCAAGAGTGCGACAGAAAAAACTTTGATTCCCTCTTGTGGGCCTTTGTCACGGTGTTTCAGGTATTCAACATTTTCAATAAAGTATCTAACAGACAATCCAAAACAGACTGAACTTGCAACATTTTACTAAACGCTTTTACCTACGGGTCCGTCTGCAGTATCTACACTCACGACAGAATGACAATCAACGCTAATAGAAGATTGTCCCTAAGACGGCTAATCGACTAACCACGCGAGTACACAATCGACGACCGTTCACTCTGTTGCAAGATTCAATTTATGTTTGTCGTATTGTTCACGATCATTAAAATGACCTATTTTACGATTGAATAGGCTTGCAGCATTGTGCATTGTCAAACAGGCGTTCAGTCGCGTAACCGCTATCCTAGTTTCCGTGTAGTGAACAAATCTAGAACCATTCGTAACAAACGCTCCAAACTCACCTAGACTCATTATCACTTTGTTATGTTGTGAAATATCCATAAATGTCGAGAGCACATTTAGTCGGAGAGCTTGGTTAAGTAGAAGGTTAGATTCAGGTCGGTCGAGCCGAGTCGCGATTAACCCCTGCGTCGATTATATAACTCCCACTACTACAGTTATACTCAGTATAAACAGTTCTGTCTCTATCACTTTGCATGCTGCTTCTATTATTTAGGTCTATCTATAAAATTATTTCTATATGAAATTAGTGAAGTTCCTATAGTAGTAACCTGTTATTTAAAATTTCACTGATTTCGTCAAAACCTGCATTTCTGCATTTTTCTTTTATTAACTTCAGTAACATTCTTATTTCCAATTCTTTTTCTATTTTTCACATTATAGCCATTTTTTTATTTTCGTGTTCTAAAGTTTTAATCCATCTACATTAATTCCCCCTTATCTTTTCTTTATGCATTAATATAAACATTGTATCTTAAATTATAAATGGATGCATCTAATACGAATGAAATTTAAACGACTATGTAATGAGTCGGTCTGAATGAAAACTTTCTGTATCTTTTATGCACATTTCTTTCTTCTATTTTTCTCTTCTCATTTATTTCATTGCATTTTATTGTTCTGAGATAATGAGGCAGTATATAAAGATGAATGTTAATTACGAAAATAATTTTATTGGGGAACATGCACTAAATAAAATGTAATAAATTCAGTACTTAATTTAGTATTAACAAATTATCGGTGGTAGCGTATTTACGACGATAACACTGCTTGACTAATCGCTTCTAATATGAATCAAATGCAACATCAATGAGTAAAACTAATTTTAGACTTACTATCATAATACAAAGTAACCGTATCTCTCATTTCAATCTAATGACGGAAATCAGAATAATTCGCATTGTAAAAACGATTTTACATTACGCCTATAAACAGTCATTACGCTACGTAAAATTAGTTTTCCTAACAAGATGCAGTGTTACCGTCGCGTACGTGATATAATATCGTCAGGACGACTCGGTCGCGGCGTTTGCGCATAGCATTTTGTTTTTCTTTCATTTTTTCATCGGACTCACGACGCGCAGTATTCTGGGCATGTATCTATTCGGTGGTAAGTTTTGCAAGTACGTCGAAGACAACGGCGTCGAGCGAGACTGTACCTGCCCGGAGATCATTTCACATCATCCCAAGTGTGAGTGCGACAGGAAACATTTTAATAACATCCTCTGGGCTACCGTCACCGTATTCCAGGTAAGCCTTGAGAGACTAACGTTAGCCAACGTATACAGTCGGTTTATTTGCGATCCTACACGAAGTTGCTTTTAGAGGTAGACGTCGCGTGTTTCTCGTACCGCTCAAACATCCATCATCTTTTTTATCAGGCTGTATATCCAAAAGTTTTACTTCTAATATTCAAACATTAGAAGACCGATCAGGCGCATTACTTACACCTGGAACGGGCGAGAAACTCGTCTTGCAATGTTAGTTATTTGGTTTTATAGTGAGTAATGCATTAAGGAGCGCTCCATAGTTAGTGCATCTTGCTTAGTAGTGTTAGGAAATGCTGAACCCTTTGCTTGTGTACTCCAAATCGCCGTCTGTGTTCCCCTTCGTATATTTTGTGTACACTAACACACCTACATACATGAACATTGTAACACTAACTTCTTCACTAACGAAACGTTTTATTTTGTTTGGTTAATTTTGTCGCATTTGATACTTATCAACTATTTACACAAAAGCACGACTTCAACACGAAAACAGCACACCTTGCTTATTTTTAATTTATTGAAGATATTAATTTTGGATATACATGTTGTGGTAGCATGCTTGAACGGACAGGCAAGATATTCAGTGAGATTTATATTTTACAGGTTTTAACCCAAGAAGATTGGAATGTTGTGTTGTTCAACGGTATGGAAAAAACGAGTCATTGGGCCGCATTATATTTCGTGGCACTCATGACTTTTGGCAATTATGTTCTGTTCAATTTGCTTGTAGCTATTCTGGTTGAAGGGTTTAGTTCTGAGGTAAATTAAATAAGCTAAGAAATTGTCATTGTTCGTATTGAAAATGTATTTTTACTGAGCGAATAACTTTGTAGCGAAATGAAAGGAGAGAACGCGAGCAACGCGAATTAGCCAAATCGAAGTTGTCTAGCGAATGCTTCTCTGACAACAATGAATTACAATACGACGAGTCCAATTCAGGATCACATTCCAGCGACAGCTTTTCACAAGTGAGTTCTAATTATACACTCTATTGTTGTCGTACTGAAAAATAAACGACAGTTATGGAAAGAGAAACCTAAGCTCTGTTACACTGTTCTTTTGTCTAGTTTTATCACAATGTGTCTATTGTTTCACTACATGTAGCATATATGCTGCAGAAGTGTCTCCTTGTTATCATTTTTAATGATTGCATTTTGACGTAAACAAATTCTACAAATTGTATATTGGCTCAGCACGAATCTAGGCGCGTATAAACTTTCATTGGCACGTGGTACGAGGAAACAGCGAAAAACAACGCCCCTTGCGGCAAATTCAATCCGGAACTTGGTAACTGGCCAAACTTTCGCTACGTACATTCTAACCTCGAACAAGCAATAGAACTGTATTACACTGTACTTACAGTGTAGTTTGAATAAACTTATTTTCATCAACTTTGCTTTTGCAATAGAACGAAATAAAAAACTACTGGCGTTCCGCGGACGATGTCAGGAAAGCCAACGCCAAGGACGACGTGAACGGCCACAAAGACAAAGCGGCGAGGTCGCGTCGCAAAACCAAACAGTCTCATCACCCGAGCCTCTGTAAAGACTGCGCGCAATCAAACAAATGCAATATACAAAAGGTGAGGTCGATTTCCTTTGACAGAGACGCAACCGAATACACAAAGAACTCTGTCAATACGGGCGCAAGCAAAATACCTCTCGCTAAAATACACTAAAAAACACAGGTTATGTTCTGGCGGTTTCTTTGTTTTTTATATATTTACTACAAAATATGCAGTTGTCTTGTTACCTAACTTTTTGCGACACACGTAAGCTTAAACGTGAATAGTGGTAGGTACATTTTACTTAAAAATTTATGATATTTTAGGAATCTAAAATGCTTGCAAATAATACAAACTTGGAGAACACTACAGTGGTACCAATGATAACCCATACCGCAGCCACGCCTCAAGATTCACCTTCCACCACTTTAGAGCCTGGAGCGTCCTTTAGGGATTTTAATCTTACGCTCGAACGATCTTCCATGCTTTCAAGTTTAGATTCAATTGACCGGACATCAGTATGTATAATATTTGTATTATATTTAGCATTGAATGAGGCGGATTATTTTTAGTTTTTAATAACGATACCTTATTTGCAGTGTACCAGTATACCAGGGTTACTTAAGCCTCCAAATAGTTACACTCTTACTCTTCATTCGGCGGTCGCACAACTAGGAGCTGAAAAGGCCAGGTTACCGCCAATGTCCCTCGCTCCACCCCCTTTAACTTTAGCTCCTCCTCCCACAAGAATTACTTCTCCTGGATCCACGTCACCGACCACACCTAGATCGTTGCCATCTCCTATAGTACCAGAGAAGAATTTACAAGTATCAATAGCTAAGGACGAGAACTGTCTTAATATCAGCGACAAATCGAGTCTGCTCAGTTCGCAAAAGTAAGTATATTTACTTCTATAAATATTTCATTATCTTTTCGTTTTTTTCTTCCGAATTTACTCTTTAATTTAAAAACATTTATGCCTTCACTTCTGTATAGTTCTTATCAAACTGCAAAATTTCAATGTTTACGTAACGGTGTTAACGGAATAGTTCTCCGGGGACATTAATAGCTACGACGTTAACATAGAGTAAATTTCAGAAGTCTTACTGCAATAACACCAATTAGCGAAGACAAATGCCGAGTTCAACGTGGATACAGCTGGCGGCTCTCGAAACCAAGTCTAAGGCGTAAGAAACGAACAGGGTCTGATTCTGATGCCGTAGTACTCAATAATGGACGAGATCACGGAGCCTGTAATGGTAACGGTCATGGTAATCTTAAAACTAACAAAACTTAATAATCTTAAGCTTTTTATATGCATTAGATTCATATTCGCAAGACTGGGAAGCAAAAAAGAATGATATACCTACCTCGTAAGCGAGATAACGGGATTATATTAATTTTTAACGAATTAAAACCCTACAATGCATCTAGGAAAACTCCAAGACCTTTTCTGAGCGCTTATTGAATATGGTCTATTAACAAACGCTAAAAGTGGATTAGCCCGCTTCAGCCTTTCATTTGTCGCACTCAAGGAGCGATATAGTGCTCGCAGCCCAATAACAATGTTTAATTGCTTCTCATATTCGTTTGTCGTGACTTCGTCAAATTCAGAAACTTTTTACGTGAGGTTTGTTTATATTTCTTTTTCGAACAGGGTCTAGCCTTCGTAAAAACGAGCTTCTTTTGTCATCGTCCATAGTTATCAAAAATGACACACAATCAGAAATGCCAAACAATCGTTCGCGATCGCAACTGCCTACTCCTAGAGTATTGGCGCAACCTGTCCGACGAGTTTCTGCCCATACCGCGCCACTGTTGCCTGACGTAAGTTTTTAATTGTTCTTAAAGGTTTTTTTTTTATATAAATAATTAGAAGTAAAGGTATAAGAAATTATATTCTCATGCGTATTGTAAACAACCTTTACCTAAAATAATATTTCCAAAACTCTTAATTCAAAATGTTCTATTTCGTTACAAATGACGCTTAGTACGCGTGCGTCGTATCGCGTATCGCGACTATAACTTCTTGAATGTTACAATGACTTGAATCCAAATTATTGGTCACATCAGATTTGCGCACCTTTTGTGCGGTAGACAAAAGAAATAAGGCCAAAGGTCAAAAACGCTGGACGCCTCCCGTTAAAATATAAATCGTAAACTTTTTCAATGATTATTTTCCTATTACTTTGCTGAGCTCTTGACAGTTCGGGCGATATTTCTTTAAAAGATTTACTTGAGAAAAATCACATTACATATTTCGTAATAATATACATAGAACTGTAAATAATTTTAATATTTTAACTTGACCTTAATTAACCGGTTGATCACTTTACGAGTATCATTGCGATCTGAGCTATCAACTATTTCTAGGTGTCGTGGAAGGCGCCGGAAGGTTTCTCATCGGAATCAACGATTCGTCTTGACACAGTTAAACCTCCACCTCATCGCCTCTCCCTCACTAGTGATTATGTGACAGGTAAATTAACCAAAGTACTTTAAATAAGGGGTGTTGCGGATGCCAGAATTTTGACATCCTCGGATGCGGATGCGGATTATTCAAAGTTTACATCCGCGGATGCGGATTTAATGCGGATGCGGATGTGATACGGATGCGGATTTTAAAGGGATAATTATTAAAATGTTAAGTGCATAAATAACTGAAAATCAATTTAAACTTAATTTTTTATTTATTTAATCCTATT
>DWQT01004943.1:0-10744 GCA_018244895.1 Myscelus amystis hages
TACGCGAAGTTGCGTAATGCAGATCCAAAACAAGACACACCTTAATTGGGCAAATCAATTTAACCGATGTACCTACGCTTGATTACAAACTGATAATGACGTAATTACAGAGCACGCATACTTGCATACATATCGAGAATATAAACGGTGCATGTAGTTGTGGCGCTATGTACCGCATGCATGCATACACATATGCAGCGTGGTCGTGTGCGCGTATGGATAGCATATAGCGCGATCGTCGATTGTTACCAGGGTCGCATAGCCGAACTGCAGCGCGACGACGCCGATCTTGCGAGGTTTCTATAGATATGCCACTTATAGCGACTGTCGTGGCTATACGGTGCTTAGTTTTACGTGTAATTCTCTAAGGCTATGTCTGTTTAATCAACCGGAACGCAGAACTCAGAACTGGTTTTATATTACTGGACGTTACACCTGCGTTAAAAAATGTACATGCGAATGTAAAGGTCTGTTAATGGTTTTATTTCGTTGAAATTCTTAGAAACATAACTAGTACTGATGAGTAAAGAAAAGTGCAATTAGAGAGGTACACAATAGTGAAATCTCTTGGTGTTCGTGCCGCCCTAGTACTCATAGATCAGAATGTAGCACGCACGGGCGTACAGTAATCATTGGCGATGGCTCAGGGCCGCTCTTTAGCGGTTTGTGGCCCCTCGCGATGCGTAGAATCATGTAGAGAATGTCAGTTGGATCTCCTTGCCTTTTATTACTGCCTGGTACGCATGTTTTAAAACGATATTACGTGTGGTTATTTTTTAAACATTGTTTTTTTTGTCCCAATACAAAAAAAAAGAAGGAGGAAATGTATTAGGAGATTAGGAAAGGACAGGAGGTAACAATTATGTATTTCATAAATGTTTGCTTTCTCAAATTCTATCAAGAAAATTACAGTTAGTTAGAGATTCTTGCTTTTCTGATTTCCCAGTATGCTGACACCAATAAAGGTAAACAAATTGCTTAAGAAAAATAAATTAAAAGATAGTAGTCTCTTTTCCGTTCCGTTGACGTTCCGTTTAAATTGTAACTAAAGCAAACGAGCAAATTAATAAATATTAAATAATTAATCAATTAATTAATTAATGTTAAATTTATAGTTAATCCAAAAATCCTTCGACAGTGACAATAATTTTCGTTCAATGGGCAGACACTCATTACTGAATTAATGCGCCGTTAAGTTGACATGAGAAATGTGTTCTGACCGTAATATTTACAAAATGGCTGCCTATTTCATATACAACGTTGGTAAACTATTTCGACCATTTTATTGATCTGCTCTTGGAGACAGGTTTCCTCTAATATTGAGCAAGTTTTAGACCCTAGACAACCACGCTGGTCAAGTGCGGACTGGCAGACTTCACAAGTCAAAATGATTGACAAAAACAATAATAATTTTACTAGAGTCAACATTCATTTCAATCCTTTTTATCGTTATAATCCCCGCTTACCAAATTCAAGTGACTTTACACATCTTGAAGATTGTAAGACTAGAGTTTGACTGATGTTTCCTTGTTAAAAACGCACAAGTCTAAATCACTCTAGTCAAACATACAAAATGTTTTCAAGGAACAAATAAATCTCTGATTCTATTTAACATGTGTAACGTTGAACTTACATAGTATATTCAACATACCAAGCAATCATAAGCTTACAGAGCTTAGGTAGTATGAATAGAATAATCAGGATATTGACGCATCGCTTAGCACTAAATCTTGTTGCTGCGTACCAATTAGTATCGATCTATCAACATATAGGAACCATTTATAATATTAGTTGGGCTATACACACAAACGCATTCATTATAAAGCGATGCGTAACGCATTCTAAATTGAACTTTAATACGCCGCAATAAAGTAATGTGTTGGAGATTGCTATAGGCCAATCGAGTTGAACATCTTGAAGCCACCCTAGTAGTGGTAATTATTGTAATCTGTATTTGCATATGTGTGAGTTGCAGTCATCGGGGACTTATCACACTTTATCCGAATAGTCTAAAAATAAAAAATAAAACCACTCCTTGTATAAAATCTGTAAAAATACATAGTACGTGATGCATACGATACGATACGATAAAAACGAAAAGAGAAAAGTTCATAAAAATTATTACTTAATGGAAATTGTTTACAGGCGATACAGCGACAGAAATTAAGTGACAAAAAAAATATTAATTAACTGAAACTTCGTAAAGATGTTTGCCGGTTTGCCATTTATCGGTACTTTACAACAAATTCATTACAACAATAACATATAGGTATGTACATCCGTATTGAATAAATTATTTTCATGGGGCATTTACGAAAAGAGCACCATTTAAAACTCACTGCCGCACAGTTTATAAGCATAAATACATACCATACACGTTGCTAACCCGGGCGTACGCACTGCGTATGTGCCACATATGTATGTAGAACTATCTCGCACTCACTTAACTGTTCATATTATGATATATCATATAGATCACCTAATTTGAGGAGCGGAGAGAACTGAACTGACTGGTGAATGAAGAATGATTGATGAACGGGAACCGTGAACGAACGTAAACCAAGCGTTCCTTTTTGTTCCGATATTCGTGTCATTCCAACAAAAAAGTAGGTTAAAGTACCAGGCAAGCATAGCCTCAAAGAGTATGTCGCCGCACGCCCGTGGCACGTTACGTATGCGATTAGACTAATCTTACGTTGGGTTTTGTTCGTGTTTCCTCTCCGTACGTAGGGGATACGTTCAACATTAATTAGTTCCAGTACGGACCGGGGTTTTACATAAGAAAAAACGCAAATCCCAGCGCATTTATACGATGTTTTTGTATGTATATCGGAAATGGTGATGTTTACGTAACGTTATATTATATAGGCTGATTAAGAGTACCTAATGATTTATACGTTTTTTTGTATAATCTATACATATACTTCTTCAATTATATTAAAATATATTTATTTGTTTTTCAATATAGGATATACATACATGTTTTGTCTTGTAACCGATTTGTATTTAAAACGATTTTAATATGTCGTTAGCAACACAAATTCACCAAAACGGAAAATGTACGTAACTGATAATTTTCGCGTACAATATACACCTGCCTAAAGTTGGTTATCTGTAAATTCTTTCTTCATCTTTGAAAGCAAAGTTATTACAATAACGTCATCTCGTGTGAATTTCAGCCCATAATACTTATAAAATTATTTGCGTATTAATGTTATAACTAGTTATAACAGTGAAGAAATCTCTGTCGAAAGCATGTGAGGTCCAAACAGTACTTGGTACCCTCAACCCTACTCACTGTGAGAGACCCGCGTCCGAAAACGGAGCGACAAAGAGATTGATAAGAGATAGTAAAAGCGTGCGAGAAATTCTTAAAAACTTAGTCTGTATAGGCACTATTATTTATTATAATACTAGCTTTTGCCCGCAGCTTCGCGCGTTATGTTCGTAGTATAACAATCCCTCTTTCTCTATACCGTGAAAATTTCCTGCCATCTCTGGAATATCTACATATATTTATATACTACATTTTTACTTATTGCCATTAAGAAATTCTAAATTGCAACGCGTGCGACGCCGCGGGCAATAGCTAGTTATACATGTAAACCTTCCTCTTGAATCACTCTATCTATTAAAAAATACCACATCAAAATCCGTTCGATGGTTTTAAAGATCTACGCATACATAGAGACAGGAACGGAAAGCGACTTTGTTTTATACTATGTAAAGATAAACGGACTATTTAATTTAAAGAATGAATTAATAGGACTGAATGAATATTGAACGATTGAACTATAATCTTTGTTAATACTTTTTCATGCTTCGGACAGTGCATTAAGCAGTCCATCCATTCTGACTTGGGTGGCTTTAAAGGCGTTTTAAAAATATTCGACAGAAGGGTGCATACTTCCGCCAATACACTGGAGCAGTGTGGTGGACTATGCTCCTAGCGAGCATCGAACCATTTTTTCATCGTCTTCATTTGTTTGTTTGCTAAAGAACTTCGAAGCTCAGTAACTTGTAACAACACAGCGCTTAAGTTCAGCAACGGAACTTCAAGTCGAGAAAACAAGATAATTATAGTTTATTAAATTCAAATTGAGACACGATCGCACCGCGGTAATTATATGGGGTAGAGTTGAATCAGAAAGAAAGAGCCACCCTACCCCCGGGGTACCAGGGTGACATAACCGTTGTGGTAGTTAATTAGCAACGCAGGGCGCGGCGAGACAGGCGCGGGCGCGGGCGCGCCGTTTAGAGGAAATTGTCGTTTTTATACGGGCTCCCCCTCGCCCCCTCGACCCCACGGCCCTCGAACATTCGTATAATGAAACAACATACTCTCTCACATCTTATAAGCACATGTCACCCTGGTAATAAAGAGAAATTAATATCGCGCGTTACAATCAGCCCCCTGACCGTTTGGGCGGAATATGGCCCGACTTTGATAGTCATATAAAGCCTAGCCGAGCCTCACGGTGTAATGGGCCCACGCGCGTTAGGGCGCTACCAAAAAATCGTATTCTGTGTACATTAAGGCTTTGCGGCTGCTAATTTCGTTTCGTCCGTACTATTGCGGTGTATTCGACCCGAGCTAGTCTTTGGTCCCAGAAACGTTTGTAATATTTTCTTGGGTGTTTGTTTGAAAATCCCTTTTTATTGTTGGACATGGTTCTCCAATAATAGTGAGGTTTGGACATAGTGTACCACGCTGACCAATTGCAAATTGTCGGAGCTCATACAACCTGGAGAACACTAAGGAATACGTTTTCTCCAATTTCTTTCGCCGTTATACCGAGTAATATTGAATATTTTATTTACTAAACAACACATAATTTTGAAAAGTCACCGGAGGTTCGTACTACGATTTGAAGCCAGACCTTCCGAGTGAGAAATTGACACCTAAACCCCTAAGCTATCAGCGATGTGATATATGCATATGTGCTGAGATATACATAACTGGTACCCAATACACATACTTACTGACGTACAAATATCGAATCATCTTTACGAGTATAATGTTAAAATATTGATGATGTCATAGACTGCACACACACAACAGCAAACAATTGTACGTACACACACACACACATAAACTATAATACATACATTATTCTATCACAGTATACCACAGTAGTAATTGCTATGAATTTGATTTCCGACCACAAAAATAAAAAGAACTTTATAAAAATATACAAAAAAGGTATATAGGAAATTTATATTTGAATCTATTGAAGTTATTCTCATCTAGTTATAGAACCGTCAGTCGTTATGTTGAACTAAAATAAAAAGAAATTCGTGTAAATGTTTTCACGTAAACCAGTGAAAATTAAAAGCTTTTCCGTGAAAAGTATCTTATATCTTGACCTGGTTATTAAGTTATCAGCACAATGAATTTCATCAAAATCGACTTATTAGTTCTTGCTTTATGAGAAAACAAAGAACTATGAATTTCAAAATTATTTTTTCCACACCTGAACACATGTATAGCATATAGTATCTGTATATAGCACATAGTCACTATTTCCAATAAATGTGTCTTGAGCATTGGATGCTCGATAAAATTTTATCATTAGTAAAGAATAGAGATGGACCGAGTTTAAACATGCCAGGAAACCGAATACCGATTTTAAAAAGCATTTGGCCCATCCCTAGTACCGGAGATCTTTATAATAAAATACTTGATGAGAAAACAATTCCCTGATAAGACTCGCTCTATTTCCTATATTATTTACATCATTTTGAAAATTATACGAAAACTTGTTTTTGTCACTGGTTACATAAAAAGTGTTTTCATAATTTTCCATTGATAAAGTATAATGTTACAAAGCTGGCCAATAACTAATAAAGAAAAAATAAAAGAAAGTCAGTTGTCAAACAGAGGCGAAAGAGGTTTTTATCTTTGCCCATTAATAAATACATTTTAGAAGAATGATCTTTGCTTTGTGATACCATCGTAAGCTTTCCCCGGCCTAGCGTGGCGTGTTTCGATAGAGGCGCATCTAATAAACGAGTAAATCCATCGTCGCAACATTGTATGTGAGTACCGGGGCGACATAACCGCATCAGATATAGCTTCGTTCCGTCGGCATAATGCGACCGCCGCCGCCGGCCCCGCTCGTAACCGTCTAGCGAGGCTAAAACCGGCGATTCGGTTTTATACACACCCCCTATAAAAGGAAAAGGACCGGGTATGGTCCCGGGATAAGTGGGGGCCTGTATCTTTATATCTGCCCCCCTCACCCCCTAGGGCATTATGACCGGGGGGTTCTTTGGACAGCTAAAAGAAATATCCGGTACCTTACCCCGCTAGCAGCGGGCAGTAATTCCTCTTCCAGTATTACTTAGCTTATTTACGTGGAAGTTTTCGCACCTCTTGCCCGTAGCTCGTGAATTGCCGCGTATGTACGGACTTGTGTTTTTTTTTTTTTTAATTAAGCAAAGGGTAGCGAACAGGTTAGGAATTAAAAAGCCAAGTGTTCTGTACAATGCTCGCCTGCGTGGCGTCGGCTGCGTTTTTTGTGTAGAGAACAGTTAGGCGAAAATTTAAATTTTTTGCTGTTTTTTTTTGTATAAATTCGGTTACACTTTTTTATTTATTTTAGAAGTAGCTGTAGACTTTTCAAAGCTCACCTCAATTTTAGTAAAAAAAAACGGATTACCTAGTACAGCATTCTATATTCAAACTTGCAAAAATCAATGTACCTACCTACGAAAAATTCAATGCAAAAACACAAGTTTGCCTTGATAAATACAAAAATTAAATGGGACTTATAAATGGGGACGCAGATAAATCCCGACTCGACGATCTTTACGGCGGGCGTGCTGCGGGAATATTTTGAGAAAAATCTTTAAAAATATCCCAGATAGAAATTAACGCGCGCCAGTATCAATTAGGACGTTGATTTAAAGAGAATATCTTTGCCCTCGCCTCGGGGCCAACATTCGCGATATAGTAACGAGCGACGCGATTAAATCCGTATTCAAAGCGATTGAGCTAAGGTTACTATACTATACACAAGGCCACTTACCACCACATCTGCCTGTTTGCTAGGTTTAAGCTATAATTTAAAAAAAATGCATACGCATTATATGGTGTTTATTTAAAAAAAAATCTTTTTTTAAAACACTCCACGTATTTTTTATAACTAGAGGTTATGAAGGTCAATCTTTATTCCTATCGGGATGCGAGGGTAAGGGTATATTGAGGTAGGCTGTGAAAAAAAAAAAACTGGATTTTTTATTACAACACAAATTCACTGAGTAGAATAGAATGGCTAGTTAAATCATAGTTTAATAACCGATTAAGATTAACGTTTAAGATGACAGACAGATTAAATTGTTTACTATCACAAAAAAAAAGAAAATAATCTTACATAAGGATTGAAGGATTAATAAGGTTGACAACAGTGGTACCTCTCTCACCTCGCCCCACTCTGCTCTGTGACCGAGGCCTTAAGCTTTTAAGGGGAGAATCGATTCGCGATTTTTTTATTCGTAGCATGTTGCAAATATTTAGCAAAAAATCTCATATCGCATTAGCTAAATGAGAAAATATGGAATATCTTCAATTTGACGCAATACAACCTTTGTTTTGTTACCATTGAAAAAAGTTGGAAACACATTATGAAGCACACACCCAAATGTCATTTCCCATAAGGGTGAGCAGAGACTAAAGACTGTGTTTAAAAATATTAAGCAATGTAATTTCAATTTACATTAAAATTTTAGACCTATCCGAGCCACTTTTGCAATGTCATGTAAGAGAAAAAACATAAAATCATTAAATTAACAAGCCTTGCCGTTACCACAAGGGACATTTGGCGCTGAGTGCTTTCTACCTACCCCGTTAGTGACCTGGCGTGATGTTATAATAATAAAGTAGTTTTTCAATACTTCAAATGGTGTGCATCTACTATTACTCACACATGAAAAATATTAATCACTTAACTGCACACACAAATTCAATATTTAAATTTCTCCATTTAAAATAGTTCCACTGGCCCGGTATTCATAGCTGCTCAGTTTTCCATACGGGAAGGGGTAAATTAATGAAAAAAAAATTAAAAAGCCTCTTAATAATTTCTCTCAAACACAGGCAATGGGTGTGGAACGCTGAAATGTGTTAAATTGCTTCAAAAGTGCAATTTTTATAGCACTAAACATAAAACACTTGTTGTTATAACAGCGAATAGAGAGAATAGAGACAATATACGTGAGAAAAGGACAAAGATAGGGACGGGAAAGGAATTATTTAACGCAATACATTTAATGCACTAGCTAAGTCTAAGCATTACTTTTGAGATATGGTCTGTAGGTACTAACAAACTTACTGAAAACTCGAATTGGATTTTAGTTTGCCACAAGGAAGGATATACGTAATCCTCACTGAAGCAACGTGGTCAATATGGCCCAGTCCACCCACAGTTGCAAAAGACAAACCAAGCGAGACATATAAAGGGCAGTACCCCGCATTGGTACGACAAGGGTCTAAACGAAGCGAGGAGGGTGCAAGGCAAAAATACTGTTTAATCAACATCCTGTAGCTTCTATTATCCTGGTATTTCATTGAGCGCTGCGCGAATTTCCCTACCTTACGCTCGGTAAGTTTATAAAGGAGGACTTTACAAAACGGCAACGTACTTTTTTTTTCAAAAAATAAATCAAAATGGCGTGCACAATTTGGAACGTCATTATGACGGGCTATAATGTCGCAGCACAAAACTACTTGATATTTCAAACAGATCTTTAGTTTGAGAACGAGTGGCAATTTTTCTAGATTGATGATTCTACACAATTCTACACTTTGTATCTGATAGATGTAACAATATAAATTCATATCCTATCCTCAATAAATCTTGTGCTTTCTTTCTGGGTACGCGTGCTTTTCTACATTGATAAAATTATTATAATAATTGAATTGTACAGACATTGTAGTGTACGTACGTAAATTATTAACTATGTATATAATATGTAACTTTTTAGTCTTACATCAAGGATTGGTACCAAATTAGCTAATACCACAATGATGTATGTTCAAAATCAATTACTAACATGCTTCTGTTTTGAATCGATTTGATTACTACTCCAGAGTATTCTGTCCAATGTTGCTGCAAAACCGCAAGGGAGAAGAAAGAAAAAGTTTTCAGACGGTTTGATTGAATAATCGACATTTACATATGCGTACTGTCAATTATTGTTTTTATTTTATTGCTATTAAATAACTCCATTTAAATTTTAAAATTTTCAATGTTAATAAAATATGTTTTCTTTAAACACAGCTCGCGTTTCCTTAAAATATTTGTCAAAGAAAAGACATCAACGTGTAACAACGAATCTTAAAATATCCTTAGCGGAGATCATTTTAAAGTTAAACACTGGCTCGATTTGATCAAGCACACCGTCTGATGGTTATCTTACAATGTTGTTACAGTGAGGTCAATATGCAAGGGCAATAGGCGACGTGCATGTTGTAATCTAAGACAAAAGTACAATAGGGTCCGAGTTCGATTCTTGCGATGTAAAAACAATGATTGACAAAAAAAATATATATATTTTTTATTCATCGTATAAAGATTTGATTTTATACCATTTGAACATTTGCGTTTTTTGCTCATTTTTTACATTTTATTTCATTTTATAAATAATTAGAAAATGATAAAATATTAATAAATAAATAAAATGTATATTGTTGCCTTCAAAATAGCAGAGAAATTGTCTTCAGTAATTCCCAAGTTACCAGGCGAGCAGAGAATCTAAAGATATCGCCAACTCATAATCGGGACGCGCGAGTTCGAATTTCGGGGTTTTCCCTGCAAAGTTCGCTCAAAGACGTCCTCAAAGCCCCTAGCGGGTGGGTCGGGTACTAGGGTGGCAGGGTGGTTTTGGGGTATCAAAGTTTGCCCCTGTACCAGGAGTGTAGGCGGGAAGACAGGCTACTTTGTTCGCCTTTTGCCTCGTGACGGAGGCACTTAAGGGAGGCGTACAGGGTCGCAACGCTGTAATATTAAAGTACCATAATACACCGCTAAGTTTAGCGTGTCGTTCGCACTATGAAAGTGTACATACATTTTTCTCATCTCCAAAATGCATCCAAATGTTACATATGAAAAAGAATTTCGTAAGATTTATTATACAATCACGCCAGATTCTCAACGGGGTAGACAGCGAGAAACAGTGCAAAATATCTATATTCTTACTTAGCTCCTTCCGCATTCATCATTCTCTTCATACATAAATGCTGGTTTCGTGAAAGTCTGACTCATCTATTGACCAGTATCTAACTTTGACGCAAGAGCCGAGTCGACTACTCAAACTGCACCTGCCCATATCTATATGTATGTATATCTGTTACGTCATCCTTTCTTTTTCAATAAATTTCTTTGAAATAAATTTAATAAACATAAAACACCGTAAACTATAATACTTTATATATTCATTGACTTATTAAGAAAATCAATGCTTGAAACCTGATACCATTTTGACCTGTTCAAAAGTTTCAAATACAAATTATAAATGACATTGTGAGTCTATTTAAATATATCCAATACGATATTCATTAACAAGGTCACTAAAGTAAGGTGTTACTTTTTTAATTCACTATAAGCGGTAAGCATTTTGATAAGATGTCAAGTAAAATGTTGCTTTTATTAAAAACTAGCTATACGTTGCGCGCGTTGCTACGCCATAAACTAAAATAAATTTGAAGGAAGAACAGTGGCGCCATCTGTCGTAAATTGTTCGT